>JALPQI010003932.1:0-79546 GCA_025490895.1 Thaumatotibia leucotreta
GTTTTCTGTACATTTCTACTACGCGATATTTTTTTTTTCGGGTAGGAATATGATTTGACAAGTTCTGGTAGCACGTACATCACCTCATATGCATCAGTGTCCAAGTGGCGACGATCTAAGTGGGCACGTTGCGCCGGTTCGTTTTTTATATGGAGGTGTTATAAGGATTGAGGTAAGCTTACGTTGTGTTTAATGTGTTATTGCGTGCGTTTCGTGCATCTCCCAGGTACAGTGCGTGGTTTTTTTGAAACTGGAAGGTTATGATTATGCTATTAAAGTATAGTTTAATATGATTTCATTTCAAATAGTGGCTTTTAATCAAGTGTTCTATAACTAGAACTCAAAATGTCTTAAACCTAGTGACCGAACGGGGGAGTTCATTCACTGGAAATGCGTGATTTATTGTTTGTTCCATATCTTACGTTTTAGTGGTTGTTATAAGATTTGGTTTTCTTTGGATTTAAAAGAAATATGCTGTCTAGCAAAGGCCAGTGTTCGAACAATACTTGATATATTAAATTTTTAATGAACTACCGCAAACACAGTTAGTTCATTAATTGGATTGCGAAAACCAGTGAATGAACTAAATAATTTATTTCGTATTTTGTCTGGTTTTAAGACATGGAAAGGTTAAAAAAATCGGTTAAAAAATTCCAATATGACCGAAAATCTCTCGACAAACCTCTAAAAGCTGTTGCATCTAGTGAACTATCAAGTGCCAGTTTTAATATCTCAAAATCAACGCTATTTAAATCACCGAAATTGTCCAAATTCATGCCACTAAAGAAACAAACATAGACAAATCTTTGGTTAATCAAAAGTATTCAAGTAGCACTTCATATGCAGAATAAGCCCAGTTTACTTTTTAACGAAAGCGACATACCTTCTTCAATGGTAACTGAAGAGTTAATTGAACCTTCCCAGAATACGCAGAAATGTGGAACTGTAATTGATGTCGTTTAATTATGTTTATAGTTATTATGTCTCATTAAAGTTCAAATTAAATTATCGAATATTACTAGCACTACCAATTAAAAATAGAGTACTTTTAGCATTTTAATACATTATTTTAAGGTAGTTCATTCATTGGTTTCATTTGTTCATTTACTAGAATTTTGTGTTCATTCACTGGTGATTTTCCATTTTATTCCCTACAGTTAGCTATAATTTAAAACTGTGCAGCATTAATGCAAAATAAAATTGATTTTAGAAAACTACAATAGTGGTTTACTCTATAAGAACATTCATTATTGCTCCCAGCCACAAAAAATAAATTAAGTTGAAAATTTCCTTAAGTGTTCATTCACTGGAGCACTTACCCTAATTTATTTTAGTTACTCAATAATACAGGGTGTTCGTTTCGATTTGTGTTAAATTAGACAGGTTACTTGGGATTGGGACATTAATAGAAGTTATCTGGTATATCGGCTTTTGGAAAATTCGATAAAAAATATTTTTTTTTTGTTTTCATACATAATAAATGAGATGGTAAGTGTGAGAGAACTTTAAGAATAAAATAAAAGTTAATCTCAGGTGACTGACGGCACATGTCAAAATAAAATAAGTAACATTAGAATGTAATAAAGGTTGCAATAAACGTGTTCAGTGATTAAACTTATTTTTTTAATAACTCAATTACTAAGAGTTAAAACACTAGTTTCTTAGGGAAATTAATTATATTTTACCTAAATAAACTTGCCTTAAAGTTATAGCATATGAAGAAAAACACGCTGTATAATAATATTCTGAATTTCTGAGTATGTTGTAATGTTAGTTTTCAAAAGTGTTCAGCGTGGCGTGTTTTTTCGTCGCCACCCCGAGTGCGTGATATAAATAGAATGCTTGCCCGGAAGCACGTCGTCGTGTTCTTCCGTTTATCTATCAGAACAGTTCGCCTTTACTTTTTACCTCAAGCATTGGCAAAAGATCGACCATGCTCGGAAAAACAATTAAGTAATACTGCACACCAGCAAACTATAAATAAATAAAAGAATTGTAAATAAGTTTAACGTAAATACGATACCTAAAGACGGTCATGGACTCCTATAGGTAGTTCTCTACAGAACCTTGACTTCGATCGAAAGTAGACTTTTTGCCATTGATAAATTTATATAAAGACGTATAATAAGGTACCTACACGCCTCTCTTACACAATATGCAATCACAAAAAAAAAACTACGCCTCTACTTCTTCTGGCGTGATGTCAATGATTATTTAATTGAAATGCAATGATTTTTCTTCGCTCGTGACGGCACCAGTAATGGACAACTACCCAAATATCAATGATAAACATTCTTCCTTATAAAAAAAATTAGGGTCGTGCATTTGTTTAAGATGAGTTTTTAGTTTTTACAACAGTATGCGATGCGTAACCATCTATACTTCGTTTTTTTTAGCATTAGAAAGACCTTTGCAGAACGAGATATAAGGTTTTTTTACAGGCAAATTCTGCGGATCGAACAGTAAATACGAGTTATTAAATATCACGAATTTATTATCATGCTATATTAATACACATTACTCAGTGTTGTGAACAGATAAGAAACATAATGATAGTTAATTTATATTCTAAGATGAAAAGATAATAATTTTAATAAATTGCGTTTGCAATTTTTCATGGAAAGGTTGTACATTAAAAAACCTAAAGAGGCAGAGTTCTCACACAATTTTAAAATGTCACTGTCTGTCATTCGACTTCATATTGTTGTCGGTTGAGTCGGTTGTGTTTTATATTGCTGTTAGCTTACTTAAAGATTGTTGTTATCGTTTTTGTTCAATTTCGTTATTAATTGTTAATCTACACTCGGCGTCAAAAAAATCGCACATCTCGGAAATTTTGTTTTGAACGAATATAGCTCATATATTATTTGTTGCACCCTAACAATATTATTATCATTTGAAAGCGCAATTTATGACCTTTAAAATGGAGTATTGTTTGTTATCGTAAAAATAATGATCTCCGGAAAATTTGCGTTTGAAATCAAAAGTTCCGTAGCACGCTTTTAACAGGTCATTAATTGCGGCCCCAAGGATGGGTATAAAAGAGAGGGTAATGGTCAGTTATGGGTCATTCAGTATCCAGGTATCACTGAGGACACACCTAAACAGCTACAGCAAGAAAAAACCTTCGGAAAATGGACACCACACCGGAAGAAGCAGCCCAAGTGATTGCACTTCTCCAATCTGGACTACAACAGGCAGAAGTTGCTCGGCATCTGAACATCAGTCGTTTTCGAGTGCGACGAGTGTTACAGCGTTTCGAGGAGACTGGCGGCTACATCAGGAGGCGTGGTTCCGGGAGACGACGCTGTACTTCCCGTCAAGACGACCGGTACATCGTGACGACCTCTTTGAGAAATCGTTTTTCCAACGCTGTTGAGCTCCAGCAACAGCTTCGAGCAGCTCGCAGAACGTCGGTGAGCGTCTCGACGATTAGAAGACGACTACGAGAGAGGAATTTGATGCCCCACCGAGCCGCTACGGGCCCCCAACTGACTGCACAGCACCGGACTGCCAGAAGAGGATTTCGCGCTTCACACGAGAATTGGACGTTCGCCCAATGGAGCAAGGTCCTCTTTTCTGACGAGACGAGGGTGTGCCTTTACACCAACGATAGGCGCAGGAGGGCATACAGAAGACCTAGGGAGCGGTACACAGAAGCCTGCACCGTAGAAAACCGTCGGCTACGGAGGTGGATCCTGCATGTTCTGGGGCGGCATTTCTGTCGACGGGAAGACCGAACTTCTCTGCGTTTCCCGGACTGGTGGTGGCCGTGGCCAGGGATCCCTGAATGCTCAGGGTTACGTAGCGGAGATCCTGGATCAACATGTGGTCCCTTATGCTGATGTTGTTGGACGTGGCTTCCAGTTCATGCACGACAACGCCCGCAGCCATACAGCGCAAGATGTCAAGGACTACCTGCATGCTGCTGGTATCACCGTTATGGAGTGGCCAGCAAGGAGTCCTGACTTGAATCCCATCGAACACCTTTGGGATCAGCTGAAAAGGCGGGTACGGTCGCGTGATCCTGCTCCTGTCACTCTCGATGAGCTTCATGATGCCGTCATCGAGGAGTGGAACAACATCCCTCAAGAGAGCATCGTCACACTCATCAGGTCCATGAGTGACCGCTTGGCAGATCTTCGGAGGGCCAGAGGAGGCAACACTAGGTTTTAAGTTTAGTTTTAAGCTTTATTTTTTGTTATTGTTATGCTTTAAAATTTTGTAATTTTTGTGTAAATAAACGATTTTTCTTTTTCCTGGCAAATTTTCTTTTTTTTCGTACTGAGGTTGATCGTAAATTTTAATTTTCTGGTGGAGGGTTTTATTACCTGTAAAATGAGACCCCACAGTCATACCTTGTCATACACAATATAGGGTTTATGATCCCTCGAAAGGAGAATTTAAAAAGGTGCGATTTTTTTGACGCCGAGTGTATTTAGATATTTTGTTTGTTGGTGCACATTTAAAATGGATGAAAGCAAAATCCTGTGACTACCAGTGAAAAGCGGATGGTGGTGAATATTTACAAATTAAGAAATGTGCCATAGAAAGGAATATCCCACTAAATCGGAACGTGTTAAAAAGACTGCTGAGACTGCTGGCATATTGTTGGCTACGGTATATAACATTTTAAAAGAATATATTTTTTAAATGAAATTAGATAATGTAATAGATAACACTGTGGAAAAAATTATTATAAACGTTGGTGGTTCCGAGTCCTCGGACTCTTCCACTGACAGTGAATAAAAGTATGTATATCATCTGAGTTTTATTTTCTAATTTGTTAACAAATTCAAACTACATTAGAGCGTCCCAGACCGCCTATAATGGCGACAAATATTAAACGACGTTGCCGATGCGTAGGGTTGTCTTAGTATTGTTATCTGCTCAGTCTTTATGACACCGTGTCCGTTTTTATACCGATAGTTTTAATCCTTAAATGCATGACTTTTAAAAGTATTGGGAGTGCATAATGTAAGCCAGATTAAATATGCAAATATTGTTAAATTTTAGACTGTAAACTTCATTAAATTCAGTAAATGTAAAATCGGTACGATATTAGTTACAAATAAAAAAAAACACTTTGTTAAAAACCGCCAAACACTAAACGAAAACTTTCAATATATATCTTTTTTCTAAATTGCCGCCATCTTGCTTATAAAACACGTATAACTTTTTTTAAATACAGTTTTGCCAACAAATTAATAATAAATGTGAAAACTATGCGTTCAGCTATCGGTAAATATCAAATGATATGTATATACATAAGTTCCGAGAAATTCAGTGGTATCGGCCGAAATCGAAGAAGGAAGGTTTACGACCACTGCTTCTTTGTTCACCCGTTTGACAGATAATTCTAATCTTAAATAAAACGAAGTATAGTTATAATCAGAAGTGCCCGTTAGCAGAGCTGTAAGTGGCTAACACTGGGTGTCATCACCCATATACGTACCAATAATGTGATTTTTAATAATGTATTCTATTAAATAAGTTGTAAAAACATTTAAATTTTGGAAGCGTCATATTTATATTATTTATTAGATTTGTCGTAGTTACCTAAATACCTACTTATGACCTGAGAAAGAAATGATGGGTGCCTACTTATATTCAACGATACTGATAAAGAGCATAAATATAAATATACCTACACACTCGAAAACTTATAAAACCTTCGGCATTTAAAATAAATTGCACTCTAATTTGCCCATATTCCTAACTAATATAATATACCTATTTAAAGGTATCTTTGCCAATAATGTTCATTTTTATCTAGGTTGCAATTGTTCCTATAATTACGAGTATAGTAACTGTGGAGCTCTAAATTGGCTATGTTATAAAACAAAATGAAACATTGTTAATTTATTATACTTAGGACATAAAAATAAAAGAGCCGCATTTTCTTGAACCTTAGGTAAGACGACGGCTATGGAAAAATATAATAATGATAATCATAACTTCAAAAAATTTTACAATTATAATAACTAACGTGAGACTCAAACATATTAAAATATTATCAAACCGGGTTACTCACGTATTTAAGTCGATGATTGCTCGACATGTTTCGACCCATTAAGAGGGTCCTCGTCCGGAGCACCCTCGGCCAAAGCGCGACGCGTACTGTCAACATGTCGAGCAATCATCGACTTAAATATATGAGCAATCCGGTTCGATAATATTTTAATAGGTACCTTCAAAAAACTTTACAATATACTTAGCCAATTGTTTTGTTAAAATTGTGCTCAGTGGTTCCTATCACTTCTTATGATGCCTTTTAATAAATTGTGTAGGTACTTTGTGTGATCAATTGCGCGAACTTCTAATCGAACCAATTTAATCGATTCAAACCATCAAATTGAACTCGTATTGGAGGCCAATAAGGCTTGCTTTGGGTCGCTGATCAATGTTGAATTAGTTTTCAATTTCGCAAAGAAATCAATATATTAATTGATTGCGGACGTGGCACCTAAACCTGACAAAAATTAAGTGCGTCAAAAGTTTTACTAGTAGGTACCTATACCTATGGGAGGTAAATCTTACAGTCATCACCACATCTATATAAATTATGTTACCTACCTAAGTACCAATCTGTAATTAATAAGAGCTGACGATCACAGTTCTGAAGTATGTTTGATAATGATAAATATACCTATAGGAACGTATAAATAACGAGAGGGGCTTTTTGAAGGTCATCGTAAGGTTTCAAGTAGGTAAGAATTTTGTACCATTCAAATAATTTATTTGTTAGTGAAACCCATAAAACTTGAAAGTATAATTGAACCTAAAAACAGCATTATCGTAGGTAGTTATAAATTATAATTAATATCCATCGTTGTCAAACATTTATCGTTGATCAAATGCTAAAAACTTAATGCCTAAAACTTTACCCCTGTTGTCATCGTTTGAGAGAGCTCCACATCTCTGCCACTTTTTCCAGACACGATACACATAAACAATGCCAACAATGTCATAAGAGTTATTTTTCATCTGAACTTATGTTAGGTAGCCGCTGATATTAATTAAGTTACACGATATTAGCTGGAACATTTCCTTGGCAGTAATATTTTAGAACTAAAACAATCACAGTAAGTCTACAGCAAGCTAATTATCGTAAGTTTGTAAACTGTTTAACTTAAAAATAGTAATGTTTATGTTGACAGCTGGTTTACGTAACGTACGAAACACCGCCCTACGACCAGAGAACACGGGAAACTGAATTGACTGAAAAGATGAGAGTATAGGTACCTTGCAATCCGCTGCATGTGAAAGAAATTGTAAATTGAAAACAGCGCCGCTTAGCGTCGAATAGCAAAACTTGTTTAACGTGTTTGACATCAGTGACATCTGTTGTACTTTTTAGATACTTTTTAACAGCTAAGTTTACTATTAAATTTATAACAAGGAAGTTAGCAGATAAGGATTCCTTAGCATTACATACACTCAACTTTGTATATTTTCATTACAATCGTATTAGCATGTTAAAGAATTCAAATTATTTCTCGTAATTTAAGTAAAGGCTTTTAAATTCAATACGAATAATAAGGCGATACTTTGACAAGTTTGGCTGTATTGGATAACCTGCCGATACCGATAGTACCGACACTGCCAACCAAACAAAAAAATGACAATGACAAGTTTGAAGTAAGTAATTCAAGCTATTGTTTTGTTTTATTTTAAAATTTTGAGTGATCTGAAATCAACAAAAAAAACTGTAAAACTATCAACGAAATATGAAAAAGGAATATTAAACGGCATAGAAGATATTTTTGTTACAAATAGTTTTTGATTTTTTTTACTTTATTTCGTTTTTCAAAATGGTAAAAGTTTGGCAGCTAGGTCTGATGAGCTACGACACAGCCCTGAAGATTCAAAGAGCAATAATACGCAAACAACTTGACTGTTTATTGTACAACTCGGGGACTGATTGGGACACCCTACTGGTACTGGAGCACAGACCTGTTTATACTGTGGGTTAGTATTAAAGTTGTTCTATGTTCAAGTGTGTTGCAAATCCAATATCCATACTAGCCAAACTATTTATACCTTACAATTTTGGGTTCTTGATCCCTAAACCCTCGAGAAAAAGTTACTTACATCCTCTCTGCTTTAATATCTTCCACAGTTGCATCTAATGTATAATGATGAGCTATTTGCCTTTGATTTATTTTTCTAACATTTTCTGGTTGTCCATGAACAAATTAATTAAATTAGTATTTGTAAGGAATGTGACCATGTCTGTTTATGTACTTAAGACCTGTGGCCTATTTCACCATAATTACAAGTCTGACAATTGTAAAACATCACTGTTACTGACGTCACAGGCCTCCGTAGGCTACGGCTACCGCTTACTATCGGACGGTCCATGTGCTTTTTTGCAACCAACATAAAATTATTTGTAATAACGTTTTTAAATCGTTAATAAATTACTTTTTATTTTCCGAATCCCGTGACAATTGTCGCAAGGTTTAGTACAATTCTCATTCAATCTTGACATGCGGTTCGGCATATGTCGGAATTTTGCTACAATTGTCGTGTTTTTTGTGACAATTGTAATTTTGCTTCGCAAAAAAGTAGTTATTTACTGCTGATTTATTAAAGTTCCTGCACTAAATTTTATGTTGGTGGCAAACAAACGCACGGCCCTTCCGATGGTAAGCGGTAACTGTAGCTTAAAGACGCCCCAGATTGCAGAAACAGTAAATTTACAATTGTAGCACTTGTCAATGTGGTGAAATTGGGGCCGAATGTAAATGATAAATTGTATGATAGATAAATGCAATTTTGAAAGGTTATTATTAAATTTACACCTTAAATAAATAAACATGGGTGTTATTGGTCACTACATTACACTGTTATAAATTTTGGGCTTATACCTACTGTTCATGCAACAACCCTCTAATGGTCAAGTTAAGCATATAATTGTAATATTTTATGGAACAACCCAAATGGTTCTATTTTAGTTGTACCTAAAGTCTGTCAAAGTCTTTTTTTAGTTGTAATGCTTAAGTAGTAACTTAAAATTTTAATATTAGATGTCATATACCAAAGAAAAATACTGAAATTTACCATCATTCCCACCTACTACCACGAACACCGAAGTTCGTAAATTTCAGAGATTTATCTCTGTCACTCCAACAAAGGTGTCATCAGAGTGACAGAGAAAAATCCCCGAAATTTGTGATCTTCGATGTTCGTGGTAGCAGGCCAGATATGTAAATTAATGAATTATAATTTTAGGCATCAGAGATGAGACACCAAAGGACGAGATGCAGAGACTCATTTCCCTGGGAGCAGCATTTAGGAAAACGGATAGAGGTGGCCAGATTACATTCCACGGCCCTGGCCAACTGGTGGTCTACCCCATCATAAACCTAAAACACTTCAAACCAAGTGTCAAGTGGTATGTGAACAATTTAGAAGAGACGGTCATAAATTTGTGTTCCGATCTTGGTAAGTTTTGGTGTACTATTTTTAATGATTACTTGCTATTTATTGGAGTTGGAATATTTGAAAAACAAATAAAGTGTTGTAACTCCTGAAGTGAGAGCAAATATTCCATCTTCTGATGATTAAGTGGTATTTCACCCAATTATCATCTCAGCATTACCCAAAAAGTTTCTACATTTGAATCACATATTTGATATTGATAAAAATTAGTATGCTGATAGAGTCAATTAATGATGCTGAGCATGATCTACAGCATTTCCCAAAATGTCCCAAAATGTTTGTATGAAACATTCCTTTTTCGTTACGAAAAATGTATAGGAATCTGGTAAAAAAGCAGGAAACTTCCATCCAAACTTTCTGGGACACTCTGAGGAATGCGGTGGAATTTGCTCACCATCATTGACCAACCAGCCTACCAATTTTTATCAATATCAGAGATGTGATATCCATTTGGATACAAATATTTTGAGAAATGCTCATCTATTACATAGTGAAAATATGCAGTGCTGCAATGCAAAAGTTGTTGTTGTTTATTAATCTTACATTGTACATGTATATCAGGGTGCTTAGACAAGTTGCCAATCGCTAACACTTAATAGTCAATTGTAAACGAAAGGCAGCTAACTGTCTTTGTCGCACTAATATGAAAGAGTGACAGAGACGGAAAACTACGATATGTTACTGAACGTTAGCGATTGGCAACTTGGTTAAGCATCCAGATATATCCCCACGGTGCTCATAAATATCTCAACATGCACTCTAACACCATCACAATAGAGACCTGCTTAGATGTATTTGAGCAACCTGGCCGCTCTAATATAGCTGATGGAGACTGTACTTATATTGATCTGCCATGTTATCTGCTGTCTCGAATTATCAGTTCCGCGCTATGCTAAAACTAAAAGTATGCTGTGTTAGGTTTGTGTGTGTAATCTGCAGAAAGTTACCATTGTAAGCTGAATATTTTTTCTTTTTTTGGGCCTTGGATGCTTAATTATTGATTTAAACAATTTATTCCTGTGTAATAAAATTGTCATACATACATATATTTCAGTAATTTTGTAACAGTTTAATCTGCCAATCATTAATCAATACAATATACAATACAAACTCCCCATAATCCTGCAGCATACCTACTGAACATTTGAGACATAACATAAAGCTAAGGACAAAGCTAAGCTTGACAAGTTTAAGTGCCACATTACTGTTATTATATTATTATAATTGATATGAGCAAAAGCTGGCAAAGAGCAAACGCGAAATGCATATACAGGTGTTTTATTTATTTCCGCTAAATTGGACAGGTTACTTGGGACATTAATAGAAGTTGACTGGTGGTATATTGGCTTTATTTTTTTTTAATAAATATCTTTCGTTTTCATACATAATAAATGAAAGAAGTGATTTCGAATACATGTTTTTAAAATTTTAAGTACCTATATACTGAAACTTACTTACAGAATAATCAAATTTTTGTTAATACCTGCACCTGATGGCATCCATGAGTAATTGAGAGAACTCCGATTTTGATAATAACATTAGTTATCAAACAATCCTATGTATAATTACGAGTATTATAGGTATTAACGCTGCGCGATTTGACGATTAGAATTCAAATTTGCGAATAGGTTTTATTGCATTGCTTGATTGCCAAAAGGTTCTCTGCTATTGCTATCTCTTTCACTCTTACCTTACGCTAAGCGATAGCATGACTTCTCAGTCGTGACGTAATTTTGCAGCAAAAGAAGCGCGACTTACTCGTACTCTTGTGCCAGGGGCGATTGTCCAGTTTAATGGTTTGAGTTTTGAGTTGTGCCTACTACGAAAGTAGTGGTATAATTTCGCGAGAAGAACTCCGAAAACTTTCTTTGAGGTGTTGTACCTTGCGTTTCCTACTCAGAATAACAAACTCTTTCAATCTAGGAGAAAAATATCTTCCTATAGGTAATTTTCTATCGTTTTACGTATTTTCCATTTTGTAACCGCTACACAAAGGGTTTGTTTACCGCTACACAAACACTTTGTTTCTCCTAGTTGGATTGATAGAGCTCGTGATTCTGAGTAGGACAAACCTTAAATTTACCTAATTCGCAAAAAAAAGCTTATGAATATCTTCTTGCGAATATGCCCAGATATGTACATTGCCAGAGGTAGAATTTTGATACTAAACTATTTATTATGTCCATGCATTAAAAATGCGATTACTCTCTGCTGAGCAAGATACCTTTTCAACTACTATAATAATATATATAGTAAGTTGAAAATAATTACTGTGTCAGTTGCATTTAGTTATTGTGATATCGGTAGGCTTGTGCAATATCCGAGTAGGTACCTATCGCATTTACTTTCTCATCTAAAATTAATCAAAACCAATAAACTCAAATTCAAGGAACAGTCAATCGAACCCCTATCACTTTCATAATTGCCTCACTGAGGTTCTTCGTACATATGACAGAGCGTGTATTTTCAGGTTTGAAAGGTAAAAGATCACCGTACACTGGCGTTTGGATCGAGGACAGTAAGCTGGCTGCCATAGGCATCCACTCCACTCGCTACGTCACGTCTCACGGCGTAGCAATTAACTGCGAGAATGACCTCTCCTGGTTCAGTCACATCGACCCCTTCGGCCTCAATGACAACGGAGTCACCTCCTTATCTAAGGAAACTGGGGTAACCTGCTCGGTAGAAAAAATCACCCCCATGTTTATCCGGAACTTTGACAAAGTGTTCAACTGTAAAAGTGAATTTCTAGGTGTTGAAGCGCAAGAAGAAATTTTAAACAGTATCAACAATAAGTTGTTGGTGACGGCATGAGCGGTTGGTGAATTTTAATTATTCTGCTTTCATGCACTTTGTATACTTTTTGTAAGTAGGTGGTTACCTTATGGCGTCCTTTCATTGCCTTCAAATCTAGTCATAGATAGTTCAAAACGTTATGTGATATGTATGATCATATTTTCACTGCCTATTAAGAGGTTAACATGGAGTCTTGATGTACCAGAAATTGTTGTGCCCTAAATCAATTTAATGAAATGGGAAAGAGATTAAAATAAACACGTACAAATTTTCTACAAATTTATTTCATTTGTTAAATAATGAAAAAATAAATAAGTCAATTGATTTAACCTAAATAAATAAAAGATGAAGTCTCAAGTTGGGTTAGGAGAAATGGCAAGTCAACGACTTTTGGAAGGCATTACTCGTACAACTTAAGTCGTAGCACATTTCTTCGAAACCCAACTGAAAGTTCGAGGATACTAACCCGTTGCCTCCATGGACAACGGCGTATTTACATACAACACATAGCTACAGGGCACCATACCATCGTTGACATAGTTGACTGATCATTCGTGGACCACGGTACGAGAGAAGACCCGTCAATGGTCAGTAGTTGCCTCAAGTTTAGTACTGTCGGCCCCGGGCGCAAGGCGTCCTTAGAGACGTCCAGACCTGTCTCTATGATTATTAAATAGTATGGAATCTCGATGACGCTATTCCCCAACACCGGGCAATCCCAGGTAAATTTTCTATTTCTTATCATACTTTAGACTACTTTAATATATAAATAAACCTAATTTATAGGTGTCTAGTAAAGAATTATGCTAAAATGTAAAGGTTACAACAATCTACTAAGAATTATTAGAGTTCAGAATAGTCCCGTTGAATCGGTAGAACATAAGTATTTACTTATTTCTGTTATTCTCGGGGATTATTCCAAAGATTTATAATTTAAAACTTCGTTTCCGCCTTAATATTCAAAATTGTACAAACACTGGTCAGTTGTTAAAAAAGTATCAAATACTTAAATTAATAAATGCATTGCTAAAATCACTAATCATATATATAGGCATAGATCTAAATCTAAGTGTAGCGTAAACTTGCTGCCTCTATAATTTGTCGGTGTAACCACCCATATAGGTACTTCATTGTATAACTACTCGTTAACTACTTATTATTTAATAAATGCTTATAAATGCAATAAGATACCGCTAAGGTAAATGCAAAAGGCGCGGTGGTTAAGTACAAAATACTGCGTACAACGGTGCGCATCGAGGTGGACGGAGTTACGACCTGTTTACGGTTATTTAGTCTAGAATTTATGTCGATTTTGTCAGTCATTTGTATCACATGTGCCTCGACGAAGCAATGGGATGTGTGGTCGCATGGAGAGTGTAGTGCGAGCCTACGAGAGATGCTTGGGCGGCGCCAGCCACTTGCGCATGTAGTAACAGAAGACTGTGGCGATGTAGAGGAGCACAAGCAGCGCACAGGCGACGCCCAGCAGCAGCACCGACCCCTTGCTCGGGCACGGCTCCACTATCGTCACGGTTTTCTCTGAAAATGAACGACGCTTTTTTATTTTTTATAGATAGAGATCGCGTAATAGTACATTACTATAGAGGACGGGAAACGAAGGGTTACAGGCCAAGTAGATATATCTGGCCGAAGGAACTGAGGCCAGATAGGAATACGCGGCCTGTAACCCTGTTTCTCGCCGAGATTTGTATAGTGCTTTTCTCAAACTTGCCATGAAATAAAACGAACTGATTTCGCCGAACCATACTATTTGATTTGTAAATAAACTAATAGTACAGTATCGTACAACGTTAAAAAAAAAATATTCGCGCCTAACTTTTTTTTTAATCTGTTTGAGGTATCCTTTTAACTGGTGGTATAGACATTAGTTCTTAGGTTATTTTTTTTCTGTGGCTGAATGTCAAGACATACTGTCACAATTTGACGTTTCAAAACAAAAGACAGTTTGTTTGCAGTCCTAGGTGTGAAATAAATACATGAAATCTCTTTACATATCATCTTAGCATATGACACCGGATACATAGTATTTCCGGGTTTAATTTAAAGTAAGTAACATCAACATTCCGTAGCAAGTTTGAGAAAATAATTTATCTCGAATAAATATATAGTCGGCCGTGTGGTGACGGCAGTAAGAATACATTTGTCACCACCCCAACTCTTCCTGCGGGTGTCGTAAGAGTCGACTAAGGGATTGAAGTGTCACTGACCATTGTTTGAGAAAAGATGGATGATGGGCAGCAGCGTCATCATAGTGGACACATTACTGCGATCGCCAATCCGCTTGCCCAGCGTGGTGATTATGGGCATTTACCTCCTAATGCGTCTATACGCATAGTTAATAGGAGAGGCCTACGTCCAGCAGTGGACTATCATAGGCTGATGAAGTGAAGTGAAATATATAGTACCTATTTTTTACAGTCAAGTTTTACACTATACATAGGTATATACAAGAAACAAATGAACGTTCCGTACCAAACGACAACAGAACGATAAAAAGCAGCAAGTTTGCAAAGCAGAAATAGTCAACTGTTTTCAACAATTTGTACGTACCTCCGAAACTGGTCTCCGAGGCAGTGCCGCCTGGCTTATCTGAACGAAGGAAGTCTGTGCTCTGTCTTTCATCTCCGAAATCGAGGACGAGGATTTCTTGAGAAATGTTCATATCTTCTTCTTGACTGTGGGCCTCTCCGGTTTCATTGTGAGGCAAAGAACGTTTCTTCCTGCCCCATGACTCCAAAGATTCTCTGCCCCATTCGCACACCGCCTGAAATGATATAATTATATGTTAAGTATAAATATTTACTGTCATGCCGCATGGACATCGCCATACTTAACCATAACATGAGTGGACTACTGTGTCAAGAACGTAAACTTCAAAATCGCGTTATCGGAATTAAGAAGTTATTAAAAACAAGTGTTCTTGCTATCGTACCGATAGCAAGTTCAATAACAGCATACGAAACATCTCAATTTAGCTTCAATATGAAAAGTGAAGTGAAGTGTTTCGTAGTAAGGCACTACAAATTCTAGAGGAAAAATAATTTTTCATAATGATTAATTAAGGTAATTAATATTTTTCTGCAATTAGTTCTCTCTATGCGGCTGTGTGCATAGTCATCTTTCACCTCTACCTAGTGACGATACCTAGCAAAAGTACGCAAGTAGGTAAGTGAAGTTAGGACTCACTGGTTCGCAAGGTCCGAGGCAGTATTTGACATTGCACTGGAAGATAACTCCGTAAGACTCGGTGAATCGGAAAGCTTCATACACGGACTGAAGAGCATTGCCATCGGGAGTGAACGCCGGGAAGATGCCAGGATCAACAGGGCACCTAAAAATGAAAATTATCAATTAAATTCGTCGATGTACATAACTTAGTGTCAATTTGCATAAGAGTGCCAAAATCAAGTAATAATTCAGTGACCTGAGCTTCAAAGTACTAGTATATGCTTACCCTTCATCGTCAATAATCTGGAAAGTGCTCTTCGAGTCCTTCGCCATCGCCACACAGCTGCGGGCGAAGATACCATAGGGAGCTGAAAAAAACATGCACATTATGACCATGCTAACCACAATAGAAAAGGTAATGTATAAAGAAAAGGATGTCTGTCTCACTGTCTTCGGGTATTTCGATGCGGAAGGTAAGGCGATCTCCGATCCGGACGGTCTCCACCTCGCGCTGGCGAGCATCCAGTATGCGGATGCGTGGGGGCGGGGCCTCGGGCGCTGCGGTGATCGAGATCATCTCCGGATCCCTGCAAACATAAATCGTTGTAAAACATCTCTGGTTATGTCTATGATTACGCTCACCTTCGCACGTTATATACACCAATAAAAATTCCATCGCGTAAGGATTAAACGCATATCATATTCAACTAAAACCACTGAAACATGTTTACATTACAAAGTAGTCTGACCATTATACTAAGTAGCGGCTATGTAGGACGGCTCGGGCGCAGTTAAAGTACGTCATTGCACAGTAATCACGATCTTTATCGTGCTTCGGGTAACCTCATTAAAATACATACAAAGTCTGGTGAAATTGCGTTTAACGTTCCCGCACACGTCCTCGCACCATTTCTTGCTTGTATAATCTTAATTGTTATACGTTTATAATACAGAGGCTTCGTTGAATTTTAATATACCGATTCACAAAGTAATTCTTGTATTCGAGACTGAACTGGCATTAAGCTGTCATAGATACCGCGACGAATTTATGAATGTGAGTATGTAAATTAATAAAACATATGAATATCTTTTGAATCGGACGACGTCTGCTTCCGTAATAAAAAGGGTAAAAGGCTCGCGGTGAAAGCATGGTATTACTAACCTGATGGGCACCATTCCAAAGGTAATATTCTTGGAGCTCATGTCGTACGTGCACTTGACTTTGTAGATCTTATCCGCTTTAGTCATAACGACGCTGTGGTGCTGAAGGACGACAGTGTTGGAATACACTCCAGTCTAAAATTAAAACCAATTGTTAAGAGAGAAGACATCTAAATGTATGAAATCTATTTTAGATTATTTTTTGCAAATTACGAGTAAAATTGCTTGCTCGGCACCAACTTCTGGGTAAAATAAAAAGTTGGTAGCGAGATTTTTAGGTAATACGTACGTTTCCAAGGCCAAATAAATTTTAAGAAGTCTGGCAAAGCTGTGGATGTCGTCTTGACTAAAATGGCTTAGGGATAAGGAACTTTCCACGATATTGTCCCACGCGAAACATTAATAAACAAAATTGGGTTTAGTAAAATACTTTGACTGGGCCAACGAATTGGCAGTAAAGTAGGTTATAATTATATTAGGTATGTTGATTGAAATGAGTAGCTCTGTCATTGCCATACAAGGACCCTCTCATGTAAGAATCCATTAGTGGAGTACCTATGAACAAATTAAACATGGAAGCCGCACGCCATACTAAATTGCCTTTCAAAAACGGTCCTGAATTTTAGTTGACATGTGTCACCCCCTTCAATGCATCACGGTAATGAATTTCAATATCAACCTATAAAAACTTAAACCGCCATAGTTGTGATTGGTCCATCACAGTTTTGATTGGCTATATTCTATAAACGTTTCTCAAAGATAAAATAAATAAAAAAATAAATAAATAAATATCTTGGGACATCTTACACAAATCGACTTAGTCCCACGGTAAGCCCAAAATATGCGCGGTGTTAAGAAAAGCGCTATGTCCTGCCCATCTTGGCACAATTCATGCACAATTGAACAATTGGTTTTGGGGGCCTTTTTGAGCTGGCGTTAGACGTCCATGTTATGTATGGTCGCAGTGAAGTACTTACGACGCTCTGAGTGTTGCAGTCTTGGCCGGCCATGGTGAGGTCGAGGCGGAAGAGGTCGCTGTTGACCACGTCGATGTTGCACGTCTCGGACCGACCCAGTGCGTAGATGCGCCCGTTGAACGGCTTGTTCGTCCTGACTTGCACCGCGATCCGCGTGTCTTTGCATAGCACCGACACTGGAGAGGCAGGTGATATTTTAGAGTATTCAAAGTTTAGGAACCTGTAGGGTTAGCACATGACTAATGGCATCATCTCGCGGTGACATACCCCCTAATGCTCAAAGAAGATGGTGACGAATAACGAATGAGCCAAAATAAGAAAATGGCAAAAACACAAAGATTACCAAATACGAAATAGGCTTCACACGAAAATGGAAAATCAAGAACGGGTGACGAAAGCAGAAAGAGACGAATTTAAGAACTTGACAAAAAACGACTGAGTCGAACTACTCTTGAGTAATACTACGAGTACTCTTGAGTAATACCGACTATACGTCCATCTTTTATTAACATAGTAAGTCAGAAAATTGATCGCATGGCGTCATACTGTCGCACCAGTCATGTGCTAAGCCTATGGAGGTTGAAGATCAAAATGCGTATAATGCCTTTTGCAATCACTATGACAATAGAAGATGGTCTTTGGACCTTGCATTCGAGCCTTTATTTTGTTTAAGAAGTGTTTTTTTTTTAATTTTTTGTTTTCTAGGTATACATAATACCTGAGTAAGCTCAAGAAGAAAGGCGGACGCAGCAGAGCACTTGTATGACACATATACGTAACTATAATCGATAAGTTAAAAGAAAAAAATAAACTTCGCATTTGTATACTTACCCAAAAACTTACAATAGCGATGAAGAATGAATTCGATTAGGTTTATATTATACGTATAGCTAACGTAAGCATTCTGAATTATTTATAACAACAGATTTTGTGCGTAGTACCTATGTACCTACCTACAACGGCTCGATATTCAAATTGAAAAACTGAACGAAGATCGACTGATAAATGTTAATACTTAATAAGTACGAAGTTTAAAAACGATTGGGTTATAGGTATATTTTTTTGCAACAAGCGTTTATTTTAACATAATTTACAGGCCCATGTTCAGGTTGTATGAAATGAAATGAGTAAAATTAGTCAAGTAACCCGACACCCCTGTTTTTTTACTTGTCAACTAGTTAAACACTTAAAATTATTTACTCACCGTCATAACAAGTGCCAGTCTTGTCGCAGTTAGCGTCGTTTCTAGTCAAGTTGCTGGAAGGGTTATTGTCCTGCTGATGCTCGATTGTTACCGGCAGCTCTCCATTAGTGTTGCTGGGTGGCTCTAAAACAAATAGAAAAGAAAAAGTTGTAGGACAGGCTAATATTCCAACTAATGAAGGGTCTAGTGCAATAAAAATTACTCTCTAATAAAGCCGAACAAATGTATAAAGCGCACGTACTCGACCATCCGAACCTTTGATTAGGCTTGCTGTAAGTGCGCGCATCGTGTATCATCATAATCGAACAAGATTGCAGCACCGGACCACAGTAAGAGTACCCTAATCAGCAACCCAACTCAGCTTTAACTGGGCAGAAAGTGAGTTGATTTGACTATTTACAGTAATGAGAAGAGTAAAAGCTGCAATTCCACGGAACGTTAACACAACTGTGCGTACTCCTATTCAGAGTGCTTATCAGTAAAGCTTTACTGCTAATGATACGTGTACTGTGACCACAACTCCGCTCCATGGCGGTAACTCTCCGACTGAAATTACCAAGCACCGCGAACATCGCAACCGAGGGCTATTCTTGATTTTCACACGCAATTGGAAACTGCTTGGTTCATTCGACACTCGTCTACTAATACCCAGAACGAATGCTCGTTGTTAAAACATCATGAGTAACGTACAACGTAACAGGTCGTTATGCGAGGTACTGTCCGCCGTATATACCATAAACTATTGTCAACGTAATTAGCAAGCGGATGTGTATAATATTATTACGGCGGTGCATGTTGGCATTGTATCGGTTTATGTGTGCCTACACATGAATAAATTTATGCGTTAGATTCAATAAAAGTACTGTTAACGAAATGTTATGCATATGCAGTAAATTAAATTGTTGTCTTTGTCTTTAGTTTGAGTACTTTTAGTTCGAATTCCGTAGAATATACATGCAAGCTTTGGGGTGTATTTCGTATAGTTTTTGCATTTGTACCTTCGATACGAAATGCCCCAATGAATAAATTTAATGTTCACTATCACTATTACCTAACGAGGTATTTTAAACTATTATTGTTTTTTTTAATGTTCTTAACTGAAGCCAACGGAAGCCGTTATATCTACCTATAGCTAAAAAATAAAAACAAAACCGTAACAGGCAGTCATCGACATTATCAAAAAGAGCAATAAATACAATAGAGCACCGTGGCCAGTGAACTCGGGGCTTATTGCGGCTTATAAATTCATATAATCGTTCACAACACCGAAGTTTTTTTTTTATACCACGTCGGTGGCAAACAAGCTTACGGCCCGCCTGATGGAAAGCAGTCACCGTAGCCTATGGGCGCCTGCAACCTCAGGGGTGTCACATGCGCGTTGCCGACCCAATAAAAACTTGTACACTCCTCTTTTGAAGAACCCCATACTGTAGTCCAACGGGAAAACCTCGTCAGGGAGCTCATTCCACAGACGGACCGTCCGCGGGAGGAAGTTCCTCTGAAACCGCACGGTGCGAACTGTTTACTTTATGTTGTATTAATGGATTTTACAAAATTAAAGGAATTTTATTGGAAGAATAATTTAAATTGTGCAGCCTGGTCTCCTACATATTATGCATCTATCAACTATCCAGCAGCATGCTCGGTTGCGGAGGGGACAGGACCCTGAGATACAGGATGACCTAGTTTAGGTGTCCGAGCCTCACCGCCATCGAGCACCTCAAGTATCCAGTGCAATATACTTTGTATTTTGTAATGGTTATGTGGTATGTCGACCAAATATGTATTATTTACTTATTGTTCTTCAAATAAAATTCATTTTCATTTTCATTTTCAATTTGTACTGGAAGAGAAAATAAATAAATAAATAATAATAATTACGACTAGCAAAGGTGTCTCTAATAAAATACCTATTAATTTGCCATTTTGTCAATTATTGCAACATTTGCAGCAACAGCGGAATTCAGATATCTAGTATTATACAAATGAGTAATCGCCGTAATCGCTTATAAACCACTAATTGGAGTTCGAGGCCAAAGAATCTACGAAAATATTGCCACAACAATGAAATGTTCATACAATAGTAAATCCTTATTTTCTAAAAACAGACGTTGAGATATCTTATTTATTGGTAATTTTAATTCGTTAATTTATAGAAACAATATTATTTACTTATTTTCACGTAAATATAAGATATTTTAATAAAAACGGAATTATCCGCAATTATTAGTAGCAAAGTTGGTATTGCGCTGGTCACCTCAGGTGTTAATAACATTTGGTACAGCAATTTAACTACACATAAATTAAAACCCTATTTCTGCATACGTTTAGAAAATTGCAGATTAATACATTGTAGCGTGCTTTATGTTCACATTTCGTATTCGTAAAATTCCTTTGACCTACAAAATTCTTTGGCAGTGCTATAGTTCTCCATTTAAATTATCATAGAGATCTATCGTTTTGTTTTCTTCCGTAGGTTGTTAACAAGGTGACCCACTTGGTTCAGCCATGTTTAGCTTCGCTATACACCCCATCATCAAAAAATTACATTCCAAATGAAATATACTGGGTGAAATGTTATAAATACTGTCTTAATAAATATGGCACGCTGTCGTTTGTGTTCACTGGTAATTTTAAGTTCTTTACAAGAAAATGTTGTCATATCAATGTTAGTTAAGAGAAAAGAAAAGTTTTTAGGTATTTACGTGTTTTTAAGAAAATCCTAGTTGTGACAGCCGTATTAATCAGAAACGCGTAAAACATTACAGAGGTATATAATGTTTTTATTAGGAATTATTTTAAATAAATTAATTAAATAACAAAAAGGTTGTGGACACCTGAAAACTTTATTTGACAATGACATAAGAGACTTTGACAGATTTGACAATAACGCATCTGTCGTAGTTTCGTTGGCCTCGAACTCCAATTACTGGTATAGGTGATGATTTGACGAACTATAGAATATAATGTGGGGCCCGTTTCTCGAAAGCTTGTAACTTGTAATACAAGTGGAAGTCTCTTAACACTATTAATTAGATAAGGACTTCCGCTTGTATTACAAGTTATAAAAAACAGGTCCCTGTTAGTAAGACCTGTAAGTGGCATAAATATACCTTAAATGACATAAAGTCGTGTAAATATGTTTTTGGGACCCAAACCGTAATGATATCTTTGACGTCGACTATGTACTATGTAGTAGGTATTGCATATAATTTAGACGATGTTGGTGCTATTATATGATAAATATAGGTGTTTCATTTCATTTCACATTATTATTAATGTGGAATGTGAATTGCCTTATTCAGACACGGTTTACATGCACCAGGTCACTTCATTAGTTTCCACCTATATGGACAAAAAATGGGTGCCTCGTGCGCTTATTCTAGCCGTGTAGGTACCTAATATGATTTATAAGGCTTTAATACGAAATGTTCAATATAACTTCAATATAAAATATAAACTAAATATGATTTCAGTCCTTCAATTGAACAGAGACCCGTCTCTCAAAAGCTTGTACTTGTAATACAAGTGGAATTCTCTTTTTAACATCATTAATAAGATAAGGACTTCCGCTTGTATTACAAGTTACAAGCTTTCAAGAAATAGGACACAGATCGAGAAATTATTTTGACGGGGCACCGAAGTGCGTTATCACTTAGTAGGTCCCTAATGCCTAACCTTTCTATAAAACACCTTCGGGTACAATCGGCTTTTTCAATTACGACCGCGGAAGATTGTTGTTTAACCCAACTTTTGGGTGCAAATAAATACCTAAATAATAAAATATTAACACTGACGCTTTACTAATTAAATGGCTCATGAGTATCATGACCTTAACGGTATTAAAATAAATTATTCCGTGGACAGAGGAACATAATAAACTCACAATGTAATGTTCATCATAACATAGCTCGAAAAGTCCCCAGATCAGTCCGTAAGCTTTGTAGATAGAGCGTCATTTGTAATGCGAATTAATGTAATTACGAAATTGAATTGACTATGGTTCGAACGCTAATTTCCCGCTCTATCGAATATTCGAATGGTGTTTATTTATAAAATACTGATATTTAGAAAATTATGGGGAGTACGTTAACAAAAAGAAGAATAGAATAAGTTACTAAATAGATACAACATACTTTATAAATGTTCAAAACGTTTTTGGGCCTCCTGAAAAATCGTTATTTGGCGGTTACACCAATTCATATTACAAATGACGAGAGGGCCGCGACGTGTTGCCTCCCTGTCGCACTTATGTAGGAATTTCCTATTTCGAGAGAGAGAGGCAACACGTTAATCGTGGTTCGCGGTAGGCCTACAGAAGGCCGAGTGTAGGTAATAAGTTATAAAAATCGTCTCGTTCGCGTTTACTTTTTCATCGTCATTTGTATGAAATTGACGATGAAAACGTAAACGCGATCGAGACGTTTTTTTATAAGTTATTACCTACACTCGGCCTTCAGATATTGGGTGGTTCGCGATGGTCAATCGAGTTCAACCGAGTCGGTGACACGAAGCAACACCGGACTGCCCATTCGCAACGCTTCAACGGCTTACAAGAATCGACCAGCAATTTCTCACGCTAACTCAGTTAATTTTCTTAGCTAAGAAATAAGTTATATATTATAATTCTTATAATGAGCACATGTAGCTAGGTACGTAGTTATCTGAGAATCCCTACTATTATAAAAATAAATGCTTATATACACACCTAAGTAACATTGTCTGTCTGTGCTTTCGCGCCTAAACCAGCTACCCTCCGAAAACTTTCATGAAATTTCGTGTGAAGATTGTTAACCTTTTCAAGTGCTTACTCTCCAACCAGACTACAACACCTGATTAAGCCCGATTTCTAGTGACCTGCCAAATACAAAAGCTGTCACTCAGAAGCCACAGGACTAATCTACATAGTTATACTTTTATATTGCCTACTCTTAGAGAATCGGTTATACTTGTAGTAAGCAATTATAGGTGAAAAACTTAAGAAAGTCACCTGAGTGACGTATTCGAATAGAGAACACATATTTGAAATTAGTAACACAAACAAAACAAATGCCTATTCGAACACGTCACTCACACATACAACAGGTGACTTTATTAAGTTTTTCACCTATACTAAATTTTGAACACAAACTAACCGTATCTACGAGTATCGCCTCGTGGGGTTAAAATTACAAAGTTCTCTTTATTCGACATAAATAAAGTTGAAATCATTATTCTAACAGTACCTATTAAAACTATGTTACTATATTATTACCTGCTCCCACTTTTCGGCTCTATGAATTTTATTACCACTAAAAAGAATCGAAAAGTTTACACAATTTTTGTTGACTGTATTAATGAAGATGGATAATATTGTATAATAGGTACATGTGCTCATTCATACCGTTCTTCTTGTTTTATCAATCGTGTCACATCAGTCTATTACGATTCTAACGCTCCTTAAAAATAAAAATCTTAACTAGGAACTACTTCAATTAATATAACTTCCGGAATATGCCGAAGGACAGGTCTTACACTTAATTTACTGGAAAGCCCTGTGTAAAAAGCCGTCAGTATCGTGGTCGGAAGTGTCTGTAAGGCGATAACGGTCCTATTCGGCATTGAGATAGGGTTTCTGCAGGCAATGCTACCTATTACCAGAACTCCGTTACACTTGCATTCCCTTTTGATAGTGTTGTTTTCTTGTTAAATCATAAATCCACTATACCAGTATGTACTAGACCCTATTCAATCCGGAGCTATAAATTGTGACTCTTAAAATTCGTTTACCTTGTGAACTAGGAATAAAAAAAAAAACATTTAACTATGACTAAAATAATGCTTAGAAAATATGTCTATTTCCTGAAAATTAGTAATTGTAATTACCTATAATAATATTTTAATATATGTCACATCATTCTGTAAGTCTTACAATTATGTTTGAAGCCAGGTTGCATTTGCAATAACCGCGCGGAGTACGCGGCCAATGACCTATAACTAAGTGATGGCATAGCAAGGCCGGCCAAGGCCGTTATACTATCGCGATTAGCGCCGCATGTATTATATCTATTAATAGGTAGGTATACTTTATGTACCTACGCAAATGTGCATTTTGTACATATTGTAATGTTTTTACCGCTCGGTCGGAATCGTGATTTTTGCTATTTCCGTCTTTTCGGTATTCAACAAAGATTACAAAAAACTTTCAAGATTTTCAGGTACAAAAAGCTTGACTAAGACAGCGTTCCATTTACGCGTGTCGTGATTCAATTATAATAAATTTAGGGCTATTTCTATGACGTTTTTTGGTCTATTAAACCAAGACGAAAGCGACCTCACCAGCGATGCAAAAAATCCTATTAAAGTTGAGAATTACCACCGTTATAGGCGGCGCAGGCGCCACCGCTGGCGCTAAGCTACATCCGTACTGGCTTTGTCGCTTTTTGCATCGAATATCCGAGTGCAATGTCGATGGCGTGATACGGCACATTCCGACCCAAACCCGACTGATGGAATTATACAGACAATACCGACCCGATATCACTGCACCTACTGATTGAATTTAAATAGACTGCGGTCATGCTCCACATGCATAAGTCTTTTTAAACGACTTTAAAATGTAAAAGGAGTTCTCAGTCGGATTGAATGTTTTTATTGTGCCTTTTGTCAGTCAGTCGTTTTCATACAATTTATCGTAATGACATTGCAGGTTAAAGAATAGGTTCCAATTATAAATGCCTACGAGTATATTTGCTATTGAGTATAATTGCATGCAGCATTCCTTACCGTTACACTTGACTTCGAATGTTCATGTAAATTGTAAACCTATATTCAGTGCGATTTCAATTTTCTCAGAGCTCATTCGCGAATAGTACCTAAGCGAAAAACATCTTCAGAGTTTCAGACCGTTTCTAGGTAGTTGTTTGATTACCGTGTAGGGCAATTATGCTTTCCATTCTTAAGTAAGAAACGATACAATAAATTGATTTTCGCGTATGTACTTATGAAGGTAACGGGTGGGAAAATTTCTGAATAGTTCATTATGTTGTGAATTCTGCATTATAATAAAGCAGGCTGGAAGCAGAAGATGGCAATCTTAATGCCTTAACTGCGGTTGTCGTAATGGAGTAGGTA
This sequence comes from Thaumatotibia leucotreta, assembly GCA_025490895.1. NCBI lineage: Eukaryota > Metazoa > Arthropoda > Insecta > Lepidoptera > Tortricidae > Thaumatotibia > Thaumatotibia leucotreta. The sequence goes on from JALPQI010003932.1 coordinate 25,888, forward strand.
GCTCGTTGTGCGCTCACCGCTCAGCCAACGTGCTATTTGGAAACATTAACCGAAGATGTTGGTTACCACTACTGGAACCCATCACCGTAATATTGACAAATTGCGTGAAAAAGCTTGAATCTACAGTACAGTTTTGCAGTAAAAACCTACTCTCTCATTGTGCATTAATATAGTTTTTTAATTCAGAAGTACCTATTTCTTGAGTATATCATAAATATAAGAAATCATTTAGTGATTAAATCAGACATAACAATTCGAATTTGAATAAGTTGTACGGTAGTTAATCAGATTAGATTAATAATTGGATCATTTCAACATTTAGTACTTTTTAGCGTATAGGTAATTTATCATTTTTATCAATAAGGAGTTCTCATAAACGTATCACATCGAGTGTATTCGTAATTCCTTTACAGTCGTGTATTACTTTAAAATTACACTGTGTTTTTTACTACTCGTACTAAACGGTATGGCCGTCAATTTGACAGCTGAATGAGCAGTTCTCAAAAAGTACACAATTATTAGCACTAAATGCGTTTTAGCGACACAGTTTTCCTATTTTGTTACCAACTTTTTTAATGATACATAATTCAAATAATTGACTGTTTATTAAGGTTACAATGAAGGGTTTAAAGATTGTGGACTTTCTTAATTATTATGGTAACATAATGGGAATATATTATAGCAGTAATTTGTCAATTTGTCTTAATTATACAGGGTGTTCGTTTCGATATGCTATAAATAAGACAGGTTACTTGGGACATTAATGGAAGTTGTCTGGTACCTATACAGGGTTTTGGAAAATTCGATAAAAAAGTTTTTTTTTGTTTTCATACATAATAAATGAAATGGTAAGTGTGAGAGAACCTTAAGAATAAAATAAAAGTTAATCTCAGGTAACTGACGGCACATGTCAAAATAAGTAACATTAGAATGTAATAAAGGTTGCAATACACATGTTCAGTGATTAAACTTATTTTTTTAATAACTCAATAACAGTAAGAGTTAAAACACTAGTTTCTTGGAGAAATTAGTTATATTTGACCTAAATAAGCTTCCGTTAGATATAGCATATGAAGAAAAACACGCTGTATACAAAGTTTGAGAATTCTCAAATACGATAGAACAAGACGCCATATGTAGGAAACAAAATGAACCCTCGCTACTATTATTTTTTATTGAAGGCTTTCTTTATTAGCTTCCTAGGTGAAATACCTTCCGCAGTTCTTCTCCAGCAAACCGTTAAAACAGACAAAACGCGTACTTACACAAGTAAATACTAAGAATGAGTACCGATTGTTTTACTACTTAAATGTACCTATCTATACCTATGTGAATGCATTTATCAGTATGGCCAAAGACCATTAGGCTAATAATACACGTTACATGAGAGTACGCTGTACGCACCCGTATATGGGACCGTGGTACCGTGCATGGAACGATGCCATATAATACCGAAGAAAGAACAATAAGTACTGAGTAAGTTCTATTCGAAAACAGCACTGGTATTTTTAACAAACGCTCCGGTTGCCAGCAAACTTAATAGAGGCCAATCTGGGAGAATAGGTACCGCTTTCGACCAGCGTAGTACTTAGGTACAGTCCAGTGCGAAAATACACCTAGTATTAAAATCACTTAATCATATGTCCGACCGAAGTCACTGTATTCTGATATTGTTAAAAACAAATCGTACCATATTGTAATGAATGACTAAAAAAAGGCAGATTCAAATCTTAAGTATAATAAAGATGAATAATTGCGCCCTATACCTATATTATATCTATGGGTAACTTCATAAGTTCATAACGCAAAAACTTTATGAAAGTCTTAAGATTTTTTTGCGGCAATCGACCCGAATGAATATGTTTCTGTCTCAATCAACTCAAGTGTCATAGATGAAGCTCGTAGTGACAGCAATATGATTTCCGTAAGGAAGAAAAAGTATAATTCACTACATCTGCATATAAATGTTTGTACTCTAACGTACCCAGTCTATTGCATAATGCCGCTCCTAACCTAACAGGCATAACGAGAAGTCACCGGCCTCGGACGTTGTTAATTAGCTTGCATACGGACTAACATATATTATATGACGTGGGTAAAAGCGAAATAGAGTAAACAGAAAGTACTTTAACAGCACCTGTCGCCACTTCAATAACAACATCTACATATTTTAAATAGGTACATCAAAGTAGTACTTATGGTGCTGACTGTGTAATACGTATATTCAGATAATAATGTGAGATTTTGTACAAGAAAATATTACATTCGCTTTGCTAAATTAGCAAATCACCATTTGTTTTTATTGACTAAATAAATTTAACGGTAAATACATAGGTACATTATCAATGTCACTGTCTTTCCGAGACCCAGCGACATTGGCTAAGTTTCTGAATTTAAATATTCCTTTTAATTAATAAAAGTTATATTAAATTTCGGAATATGTAAGTAGGTACATTTTTTTGTCGCTTAGGCGCCATAAGAGACAACACCTACATATAGGTACTAATAATAAATAAATACTTGCACAAATCGACCTAGTCTCATTACTCTCATTAGTGCCATGGAAAGCTCGACCAAGGAACAAAATTATAAAATTTATAGAACCAGTCACACCGACTGAGCTACGGAAGCCGCCAAATTCTCGGTCCATAGGTAGCATATCTCTTCCATGAGAGCGACGCTGCACATTTATAATAATATATGATTGATGATTATCAAACGCATCCACGTAGCATAGGTCTGGTGGAAAGGCACCCTACAAGGGCAGTCATAATAATAGCTTCCACGGCTTCTACTACCAGCTTAGGCAGTTAAAAAAAAAGTAAATGGTTATGTTAATTAGCACATTCGCATCGCGTTTTCTAATGCCCTGGCCACGACATCGGTCTAAGGCGACCGGCTTAGCGGAAAACGTATGGTGCTCCCTCTCGTACCCATATCAGCATTCCGCTCCAACTCATGGATTCGCTCGCCGCTGGTCGCCTTACACCAATGTCGTGGCCGGGCCGTAAAAGCTTCTTTTGAAGTCGCATTGCGATAAGTAGAATTAACGAATTATCATATCCATAGGCATTTTATATTGACATACCTACAATTAATTTAAATTCATTACCTATTTAAATTGGAAATACTTGAAATACCTATAAGAATAATATTTTATTAAAATAAACATTTATTTAGATTAATTTAATGGTTATTGAAATTTTATCGAAAATACCATCAGAGCAAAATTAACACGTCAGCGTAGTACGTAAAATTTTATGACTGTGCGTTAGACGCATTGTTAATAAAATTTAAATTTTAATGCGTGGGAGTGGTTTTAAGTACCTAGGTTTTAAGGTCTCTGCCCACTAAACCGTACCATAAATGACCGAAAAACTATTCTTTGTATTGAAAAGTATGAGACTAAGTATGCCCACTAGAACGTTCCAGCACCGGCCAACACCGACTCATACTTTTCAATACAAAGTATATTTTTTGTCTGATACGTTCATGCTACGGGCATGGTATGGTACGGTCTAGTGGGCAGAGACCTTTATAGCGTTAAACCCGTACAAATCGATCGTATCGTAAAGGTGCGGTTAAACTAAAAGAGCAATCGCTGTTCTAACCTCCCACTCTAAGAAATTCGATCGGTAAACAAAACGTGATTGGTTGATTTCGTAGAACGGGCGCTAGAACAGCGAAGTTCTTTTGGTTTAAACGCACCTTTAGATATCTACAGGCGAGATTACACCGCGGTCGCTCGCGAACCGTAGATAGCCGTACCTACCATGAACTGTAGCCGTACCTACCATGACTTTCCAAGTATCGGTAACGTCTGGTTCTGGTTAAACCAGGTAATCGCGCTCCCTTCAATATGTCAGTGCGAACGCGATAGAATGCATCACGTATCGAGTAAATCCTAACGTATCCTTTACTTTCCAACTCAGGATTACTCTTTAAGGCTAAGTAAAGTTTACGTTAGCGTCTTAACTACTCGATATGCATTTACTTTCTATCAATCCCACTCGTACTCGAGTATTGGCGCGAGCGCGCCGGATAAAAAGTAAATGCGCGTTAAGAACCCCGCGGCAGCTCATGGTAGGCACACAGTTTATCATATCACGCTCGCACTTATAGGCATTTTCATTTCTAGGGACACCCAATTAGCTGAACTCTCACAAAAAAAGTTAACTTCGATGTCAGTTTTGTAACAATAACATGTTTTGTGACAATTAAGCATGAAATATTTACGTAAATCCACTTTATTCGTGTTTTTATATTGCATATACCTACGCGTATTCTTTCTGGATTAAATAATAAAAAAATATTTTTGTTAAATATTTAATGCTTAATTGTCGTTACAAAGCTGACATCGAAGTTAACTTTTTTGTGAGAGTTAAGCTAATTGGGTGTCCCTAGAAGTGAAAATACCCTTATATATTGGAGCAAATGTGATGGACTACTTTACGTATTGACTAAACGTGTCTTGGAAAACGTTCATAGTATGGCTACCGCGGTATCTGCCATCACTGCCATTGCCATTGACCCTGGGACAGGAATCGCGGCGTGAGAATATTCAAATATCCACTTTGACAAAAACAGCTCAACAATACAGCAAGCTGGCAATAAAGTTCATTGATTTTTTCTTCGTTGGTTCTGCTTGAACTTCTATAAGCAGTGTATTTATAATGCCCCGCGCCTCCACCAATTGTAGCAGCCTCGGAGAATAATAAGAATACACTTCTTCTTCGTTAGTACATTTTATATTAATTTCTTCTTTTCTATATTTATATCAATCAATACAATTATAAATATTAACATGAAGCCTGTCTACTTTTAAGTGTCCACCAAATCTCAGTTCTTCCACATGACGGAGACTGCAAGCATTCTAAAGTTGAATTCAATGTCATGCCAGCCCCCTTCGTCATGTGAAATAGACTGTAAAGGTCTTAATAACTTTACAGTACCTAACACAAAAATTTTAGGCATACAGATTGACTTTAAAAACGTTATACTAAGATGATTCAACTGTTGAGCGAGTTTATTAACCCTTTCGCGGCGTATGGCTTGATATAAAGTCGGAACATTTATTCGATCCCCGCACGCCGGACGACTTTCAGTCACAAAATTCGAAATACCTATAAATCGCATTCGTTTGAAAATAATAGCGACGGTATCAAGCTATTTCTTTTTTGACGTGGTGGCGAAATGGTACCTACATGATATTCACTACGGGGCCAATATTTAATAAAAAAAACATATTCCATAGAAACCACTAAAGATTGATAACGATCCTGGGAGGGTCGGATTTTTCTTGTTTACGTCGGTATACACTTGATGTCATACTAGATTTTGTTTAAATTTTTCAATAGATTTCACATTTTAAAAGTCAGACTTCATAAATGCAAGCTAAATTCGCGAGTGTGTGAACTGTTGAATAACATTTGCTACATGGTTTCTTACCTCATCTAACTGCACGCCCTAAATCGGCGACACTGTCTAGCTCACACAATTCCGTTTCAATATTTAATCTGATGATTATAAGAGCGTAAAAACTGCGTCGTATTGTAAGCATTTCTCACGGCTCGACAGTACGCGAGACTTTATTCATGTTCGCACCAGAAGAACCTCTAACAATTAACTTCCGTTGAGAATACCGTGCGCTAATGGCATAATAATTATCAAGATTTATATCTCATATTGTTTTAACTAGTAAGTAATTGGCTTTTAACTTAAGCACAGTAAATATTACGATTATGACTAAGTGATTTCGATTCATTCCTATTCATTACTGGCACTGCAAAATAAAACATATTGGCCATATTATTACCCTGCCAACGTAAATAAAAATAAGCAAAGTATTTTTTGTAGATTATAAGCAATTTGGTGAGCAGGAGCTACCTTCATCAATCACGACGCCTTTACAAGGTTGACCCCGACGCTGAAGTACGGTTAGGTACTTAATGTACTTATACACGTTGTACTTTTATTCGTAAATGCCGGAGTGCATTAAGGCTTAAGGAGTAAGGAGCCGTTAAAAACAGCTTTATCAAACGCAACTAACATATCCTAAGGACGGTATGGAGATTATCTACTTTATGTTACGTTTACTAAATTACCATTTAATAAATGAGCCGGTTCTATAAATAATTTTCATTACCAAAGCACAGAATTAGCGACATATATTATGGCTTTTATGGCCCTCGAGCAATTTTACTGTTTGGTAAAGTCAGCACAGAAACCACGTCATTACAAGTTTATTAATAAGAATTAAATTAAATTCTCTGTTTTGTCCACCTATAAATATCTGCTTATTTTAGTTATTTTAATATGTGGCATTAACTTTTAGGAAACATGGTAAACTGAGCGTTAAAAAAAAATCATGCAAGTCTATTTGGTGTGCTTGAAAATATGCTTAAGCTATGTACGTGACGTGAGGCATAGGTGCTTAATACAGGAATTACGTGTGGCATCTTATATACGGCAGGAAATATCAGGAAGCCAAGTTAATGAGAAAAACTGCTATAAGGTATTTCTTTGTATTTATATACACTACCGCTCATATACAGTATATTCAGGCAATCAAAGATATCGCGAAACGTCTGGTTGATGTAACTAAAGACCGAAGAGCTGGCGACTTCCTCGCACAACGCATCAGTATTGCGATACAGCGAGGAAATGCCGCCAGCATCCTCGGTACAATGCCACAAGGGCCAATCTTAGATATAGGTTTGGTTAAGTAGATTAGTTAGGTTTAATCTATGTACATAAATTGTAGTTTTATATTGTACTACATTTAAGTATTTCAGATAATAAATACTTATTAATTAGATATTAATATTATCAAAGAGTTGAATGTAAGAAATCGTATTGTATACAATTTCAATGAAATTATATAATTCGATTTCTTATGAAATTATTTCATAATATATATTGATGTCATTATGGCTAAAGCTAATAATAAATTAAAGTTATTGATTGATTTCATTGTCGACTCGTTCTGAGTCAACTGAGATTCATTTTGAGTGCAGTCGTATTTTTTTATTCGCCGCAAAAAAACCAAATGACAATAATACGATATAGTTTCAAAGCGAAAATGTCTTTTGAACTTTGGATTGACGTTTTTATATCTGCTTGAAACCAGGTTTTCATTACAATTGTTGTAATATACCAATATTTATGAAAATACAATTACCTATAGTATCCCGTTTGTGCTATCTATAACTAAAATTCAGTAAACTTAAGTATATCATAAGAGTGCCTAATTTATACATATATATATATATATATATACATATACATATTTGTATATTTTCGAAAATGTTATTTTAACGGGACGAGTCTCGTTCTAAAACAGCTTCGTAGCGCCGTAGGTCACCGCTAACACTTCCCTGCCGCGTAACTGTATCGCACTTAACGCTGATTGCACCGTCGACAAAAACTGCGCGGCTGCGGGCGTTACGAGTATGTGGCTTCTGTGCAGTGCTACACGAGCTACGAGAAGCATTCCGCTCACAACTTATACTGCCTCGACAACCACTCGACACAGTTTTTTTTCCCCCATTAAGTAAGAGATGGTATTCCTCCTTCCATTTACTTCAAAGCCTTGAGTCGGCCAATTCTCAAAACTAGCCATTCCACCCTATTGCAGGAATGCAACACCGTCCAAATGACGTAAACGTACGTGATGCTCTCTCCAACTCTGTTATATCTGTTTCTCACGATCTTTTAAAGTGTGTTTCATATGAAGCGTCGGTAGCCATATAGAGTTAACAGCCTAATAGGAGTAGTTCAATCACGAGTCTGTGCTGCGAGCGAGAAATATATCGTGACATACAAATTACTTTCGCGCCTCGCTGTGTCATCCGGGCCCGGCGTGGAAAAAATACTAATGGCATCCTCATTGGCGATTTAGTTAGGCGTCTATTATATTATTCAGTCGTTCGAGGAAGTGTTTGATATCTTTATGACGATTATGCGGACAGCACAATACCTTTTCTATGCGTTCATTAGAATTTTAAATTATAATGGCGAGAATCCATAGTCATTTTTGCATTTTGAGTTAGCAGTTAGCGGTGTGAGAAACGTGTTTGGACTGTGGGCTGTAATGTGTGATCTAGGAACTAGTCGCATGAGTAAATTGTGGTCAAGTAACGAGACACGTCATTAGCAAGGTGGAAACTGAGCGCAAGCGTTGTAGGTACTTACTCTATTGCAGCGCTAATGTTTTGTAATCTGGTCTTTTTAACGTTATTCATTATTAGTCACCGTATAAATGCCGATAAAATTTAATATTTAATTAAGAAAACCATCATTTACATGTTTAATATCCACAAACATGCGCGCAATATTCATTCAGCTCTTCCTGGACATGGCGGCAGGCCTATTCCGTATAATTACAGAGCAAAACCTATCATAATATATAATAGATTACACGTAGATACACAAAGCTGGACATTATTTAAGTCGATAGGTAGTAGGTAAGTACCTAAGTACTAGATGTAGGTATTCGGAAAATTTCGGACATAGGGCAATCCCGAAAGGAATGTCTTTATTTGATGGAATTAAGGATAATTTACTACTGCTTCGTTTATATTTGTCTTAGAAATTAAACGAATATACCTTACACAGATAAAGCTCAAAAGGTATATCGTCACGATCATAAAATACCTACTTATAAAAATTAATAACGCTGATGGATAATTAGCGAAATATTTTTCCTAAACTTACTTTCGCAGAAGTTTTCGAAGTATTTCCCAATCGGCTCGCCGTCGTCGATGAGGGGTCGCTCGGCGTTGAGGTAGGCTGAGGGTCCGTCGGGCAGCGTGTGGTGGTCCAGGTGGTACAGTCGGCAGTTGTACGCGGCCGAGTGCGGCGCGCCCAGGTACAGGAACGAGCGACACAGGAACTCCGACTCGATGTCGCACGCCAGCCGACAGGCCGCCTCCGATGTCACCTGCGTACAACGTCGGCATTAATTACATCAATCAAAGGCCTTAAAGTCTATTGAAAACTCTGAAAGCAGTGTCAGGAAAGGACTCTCCAAACGCCGTCTTTCCTTGCTGTATAGGCCAATGCACCGGCCGACACGGGAGGTTGCGAAACTGGCAGACGAAAAACTATTTCTTGAAGAAGAATTCCATATTATATATAACATCAGGAGATTGGCAAAAACCACATAGCTAAATGCCGTGCTGACCGCCGATGCCCATTAGACGGCATGGCATCAAAAGAAGAAAAAGAAGAATAGGTAACCTTAGCTCGGCTAGGATTAATCAAATGATCATCTCTAGTGCAATGTTATGGAAATGTCCTTGAAGTTTTGGAATATTTTTGGAATAATAATTTATAATGTGGTAGATTAATATTAAGAAAAATTACTGATATGTACGAGTAGATGTAGGTATGTATAGGTGTGTTAGGTGTGATTAACGATTTTAAAATAATGCTTTAAAGCCTAACAAAGATTGCCGCGGATTTTAAACAAAAATACAACAAAACTAGCTCGACATAGGAAAATTCTGAGATTCCAGTACCTGTATTTACTATCGTAATAAAAAGATATAGGTAGGCATGCGCAATTAAAAACAGAAAACATGATACTATAAAATGTTTTATGTTATAACTATCGTCTTTTATGTATCCGCATAGTAACAAGACCCAATCTCTAAAGATGCGAAATATATGTATAATTATTAGACTGTCATAATTGTGCACAAATAATTACAAAAACGCGATGGCTTCCCTTTATACGCTGAACTTTATTATCTATTTCATCATATTTTTTTAGAACTAGGAGTGCAATCGACTAGGCATCTCAAACACGATCGTGACTGGATAGCGTGGATTGCCGTGTGCATCTCGAGCATTAACTCGAAGTGCAAGTGAAAGAATCGTACGTTAGTACAGCAATTTCGCTAAAAGTTTAAACTGTTTCGCGGTCATGCAAAAAGTCAGCTCGCGGCCAGGTCGTGATTTAAAATTGCGAATTGTATAGTTAGAATGGTATCGTGGTATTGTTACCTGCAATTCCTTGTCAGTGTAATAGTGCAGGCCGGCATACTGCGCCACCTTGTCCTCTGCCACGCCCACGCGCGGCGCGGTGAACACCCGCTGTCCCTTGCACGCCTGCGACGCCTTCAGGCACAGGTTCTGCACGAACACGCCACACATACACAACGTGCAATCATACAAATTGCGTATTACAAGAGTAGGTACTTCGAGAAACCTACCCAGCTTATTTACACAGAGATGCGTTACACAGAATTACTTTTGCTGTTTCCAACGATGTGTTCAAATCATGTGATCTTCTCGATCGGAGCTTGCATTTTTTTATCACACATGCCTATCACATTTTTTAATCACATCGCATCGACTTAGAGCTCATATTTTTATTATTAAAGAAAATACAAACATAAGTAGTTCACGTGTTAATTAAAGTAGTTGAATACCTCGAAATAATCCGTTCCTGGAGTGTCAACTAACTGGACGAAGTGCTGTGCGGTGCGACGGTCCGAGTCACTTAGAGCGCATCGCATGCTCCCGTATTCGTACTCCGCTGATCGGCACGGGAATCGTTTCTAATAAAAATAACGCCAGTTACATGACCACGAACTAACACAGATTTTTATAGCTATAGGTATCATAGCCGTATCATCCGCGGAGCGAAATGGCTCCGAGATCACGAAATGAACCCCTGCCCACGTCAACACCTACTCGAATTGTAGTCACGGATAAGGGATTTAGCGTGGGAAGAAAATTACACCGATACTTATATTGTTGGTGACCGCCCTGAACGTATACACATAGTATCCTTAAGAGTCATTTAGCCTTTATGATTTAATAATATTTACTTCCTGTTTTTAAACTATTCTAGGTGTGATTTTAGTATGGGATCAACTGTAAATAGAGGAAAAAAACTCTTCCTTACAATTTGGTCCACCTATCTTTTGAGCATTTCTCGCCGGTTTACAGGCAGAACCAACTATTTTGGTAAAACATCTTTTAGCAATTAGTTTTCTATGCTTTGGCATAAAATACGATTTGTCACACACAACCAACTTCAAGAAAATAAGTTTGAAGTTTTGAAGACATTTATCAATGGGCTGCGCTTGTCCTGAGCTAGAGAGTAATATTGAGAAAATGTATGTAAATGTCGGTTCACAGAAAATAGCCTGAAATGGTTGATAGATGAGGCGTTCTTCATGTGGCCTGGACAATGGACATGTAATGCTTTTATAGGTAGGTAGCTAGTTTCACTAAGCATGCTTCATCATCATCATCATCATCATATCAGCCGAAAGACGTCCACTGCTGAACATAGGCCTCCCCCAAAGATTGCCACAATGACCGGTCCTGCGCCACCCGCATCCAGCGGACTCCTGCGACCTTCACCAGGTCATCGGTCCACCTTGCTACAGGTAATAGTCGTGCTTGTGAGCACACAACTGTACATCAACGCGTTTCCGCCGAACAGCTAGGAGCAATTGCGAGTCAGAGCCCCCATAACTCGCTTAGATACAATATACATTGAGTGTACTTTGTCTGTATCATGGACCGCAAGTAGGGCGAAACCATAAAATATAAATTGAATAGATAAGCGCTAAAATTGCATTGCGGAGCTATGTAGATGATGGTGGCGCCAGCAAAGGATGCAAAATGAACTTTACAGTAAATGATATAGTACCTCGTTGAGACAGGCCGCGAGGCAGGCCTCCTTGGTGGAGGTGTAGATGATAGTGTTGTCGAGCCCCCGCAGCGACTTGCCCGGTACTCGTTCGAAGGCCCAGGGCCGCAGGCACACGCTCTCGGTTCGTACTTGTAGCTTGACCATGTAGTATGTATTCACCGAACGCTGTTTAAAAAAATAATAATATAGATACTTACTTGAGAGTTTGAATAAATATGCCTCTCTGCTATTCTCTTAATACAAAACCACAAAATTAATGGCTACTTGGCTAGGCTATTAGGTATTATAACGGTAGAAGGTTCACAAGTCACAAGACATTCGCCACAGAAGCGTCCCTAATAGTACTTTTTCTTTCTTCCTATAAGTACGTTTTAATATAACTACATAAATAATACATTCTCATTGCAAGTAGAAATACCCTTGGATACTAAAAAATTAAATCTGATTTCATTCGAATTAAAATTCTGTAATGGAACATCACGTTCACTTTGTTTCCACTGATCATAATTATACATAGAGAATCGTAATGTCAGCCGTAGGGGAGCGCGGCGTGCCGCTTCGTTTACCGCATTTTATTTATGCTCGAGCCTGTCCATTAGTCCTGAAAGCGATTTAACTTTCTTATTGTAGGCACAGCTTGAACAGTTACAATGTTAGCTAGCTTAGATTTTCCTAAGGCTGACCGATTTAATCTGAATTGTTAATCCGATCGCAGCATCGCCAGCTAATTGGCAGCACCGGGAATGCCGTTTGCTATCTAGCTAAAGATTTATTTGACTATTACCTGCGCCTGTATCAGGCTGTATATCTACCCCAGTAACAACACATTACCTAGATATCATTGCGTAAATAGGACGGACGTTGTGATTTTCTGCTTACCAGCAAAGTTGCATACTTAACATCATTAGAAAAATATCCGAACAAAATTTGGAATCAGAAAACCGCTGCTGATCCCATCATCAATCAGATGATTTTGATTAGGTACCTACACTTGACGCTAAGGCATACCATAAAATACATAATGTTTCGAATATGATGGATAAGTTAAGACCCAAACCCAAACTTGAACATTTTTAACGATGTAAATAATTGCAAGTATTTTATTTTCAACGTTTTATCAACATTGCATTATGAATCGAAACGTAGAGGTCACCATGATGTGTCATTACAGTATTCTAAGTAGTCATTATTCACATTAAGAATAAAAAAATATATTTCTAAAAAATACATATTGTGGAGAAAAACTTATTTTTCCCGATACTGTCAAGTAGCATTCGGCAGCAAGTTTAAAAGAATAGGTATAAGACGATAAATAGATTTCAAAAGACTCAAATTTTAATGAAAGTGATAAGAAACTCATATTCATCTTGTATGCGCCTATACATTTCTAAAATTTATACAATAAAGCCGTTTCCGTTATTGTTACTGCATGTGCTGTGCAAAGGTAGACGTTTTCAAGGCTGGTATTAGGTTTAGCCAATGTAAATGCGATGGCTACTAACTTGTGTTCTGCTAGGCTATAAATACCCGGAGTACCTAGTCCATCTAATAGGAACGGGCTCCATGGTACCGATAACTACACGGCAATATTTTAACTCGCTTGTTGTTTACCATACCAGTGGACTCTGAAAGCGTCTCATTTGTAAATTCCAGCTCATTGCCTTATACGCAGAGCCGAGTTTGTTGGGTTAGTTTGCTTTAGTCTAATATAGTCACCGGTATAATACAACAGTATTCGTAACGGATCATTTGCTTAATGGTGGCCACCTCGCAACGGATAACGCCATAACTTATTTGTAAGCAATTTATAAATATTAAGTTTTGCCAATAACAAGGTCACAACACGTGTTTTTAGTATAAATACTTGATAAATTTACATAAATGAATTCAATATTTACATTCTAGACATACCTAAGTATTTAAATAATTACTGAAATTCCTACTGGCAAAGCTATTAATTTGCACACACTTTGCATGACCGTAACACTTTGAATACAATAGTATAATAATAAACTTATTAATTCGTGCATTACGTTATTTCAATTTCCCATCGTATACGGTCAAATGCTATCACAATTAATTCATGAACAAATTATCGATATATTGGTAGTTACTTAAATTATAAAATTAAATATAACCTGCGGGGTTGCCATGGGATTGTTCGCCTGAGTATCATTCTGCAGCAAGCAACGCGTCTCTTGCACAGGAGTCAAAGGGTTTAGCACGAAGCTGAAACAAACACAATAATATCAATGACAACATCGGTGTTCATCATACGGTGTTTCATGAGCTGTAATAACCTCACACACCGTACGACGTACCTGTATATTAGTAAGAGCTCAAAACCGAAACGGCGAACAAAAAAATCATTTTCCCATACAAAATGTCGAGATCAAGGAACCAATATGTATGAAAAAGTCTATTTTTGGGGATTTCGGTGCTAGTTCTGTAGGTACTAAAAGTTGGTCAGTATGACATAAAAACATAAGGTGTGTGCGAGGTTGTTAGTGACTCAGGAAAACTCGTGTAGGTATAACGAATACTTTATTCGGCTATGATTATAATAACCTAAATATTTCAACATTAAAACATTTTAAATGCTAATTTTAAGTTGAACAGACAATTTAAGTAAATAATCATCATATCAGCCGAAAGACGTCCACTGCTGAAGATAGGCCCCTCCCAAAGATTATTCGCAATGCAAATGTTTTATTGCTAGGTTATGCTTTCTAGTTCAAGCGGAATACGTTAATGGTTTGCAGTGTTACTAATAAAAAAACATGAATCGTCAAATTGGTATTCAGCATATGAATAGCTTTATTATATTTGCCAACCGGTAAGAAAGCAAGATGATCTTACTCACACGTCCTAGAATTTAAGAAATACATATATGCGACAATTCTCTAACAGTAATAAAATTTGTCCTCTTTTCTCCTTTAGTATTTCGTGAATCATGAGTTTCATGACAGATGGAATATACTCACGAGTACATACAATTAAGGAACCACTTAATAACTATACATATTAGGTACCTATATTAGGTAAAAAAATAAAATAAAAGACGAAATAACCATACCGCATTCTATGCTCATGTGATGCTCACTGGATTCTAGTACCTAGGTATCTAATAAAGTCCTTTAAAAAGGCAATCGAAACTAAATTAACAAACTAACTAAAAAGGGTACTTTTGATACGATAAAACATTAATCTCTATATGTACGAGTACTAAAACTATAAAAAATATATACGTGCAATGTAATGATTAATTAATTAATAAAGATCTAATAATATAAGTACCTAATCATTCGGACTGAATATTAAAATAAGTAAGGGTCCATAATATTTTCCTCGGATGCCGCGATAGTTCATGAAATAAAACTAAAGAAACTGATAATATCGCGTCATACATATTAAGAGTCCATATTTACACAAGGAAAGGAAGTGATTACGTGATGATTGCTTTTTATACGTGGATACTCTTACTTGTAACATCATTAGATCGAGTATTGCGGAATTTTCGCTAGGACACGTGGCGCTGAAGAATGCCGGGAATAGACCACCGATCGTTGCCCCGGGAAGTGAAGCCGCTACTGCACTTACCACGGGTGTAGTGACAGAAGACACTGACAACTGCGTGAAACTCATCCAGATCTCGATCTACTAATGCGATATTAACTACAACTACGTAGGTGCTGACTTGCAGCAAATGTAGTCGCACATTTGTTGCAAAAATAGGCTACGTCAGCCACATGAGAGCACACGAGACGAGCGACGCTCTCAGTAGTCAGTTCAACCGGTCGCCGTGGCTGAAATCGGTCAGGAAAAGATGATGATGATGATGATGATGATCAGTTTAGAATCTAATCTGAATCGTTATGTGTCAGTTCCATACAATACCTAACTATCAAAACCTAACAGTCGCATTAAGAGATCATGGTAACCCCGCTAGCCCTTCAGGCTGCGAGTGAGATCTACAGCTAATAAATTACAATTCGGGTGACATCTTCCGCAGAAGTTACGCTATCGATTGCGTTAAACGCACAGCGGCAGTTCATGGTAAGCATACTGATACTGCATTATTTTGGTACTCGTGGTAAGAGTGAGTATACTAGATCGGGGGCTTAGCGAAACGCGATCGGACAACCGCAGCTTTACAAATCAATAGCTCTGCAGAGCAGTTTATTTTATACAAGATTACGGCTAAGTTAACCTACCTACTACTTAGGTACATACTCGTAGGTATCTACGAGTATGAGTAGCTATTCCGTATTCTGTACATGATAATATGTTTGAAATTTTCCTACCTAAAAGTAAGTAGCTAAGCAAGTGTTTTATTTATACAGAAGAAACTGGCGTTGATGATTATCATCGTTCCAGTTCTATTTCTAGTTTGATTTCACTGGACTGATAACCAACATACCGTCAAGAATAAAATATCATTAAGAACGCCAGTGACAGCCGCCGTGTTGCAGTCGGCGTAGCATAGCAACTGCATGTTTTCTTAGGAATTAAACGACATTAAAATGGTACGCAGCGCGTTACACTTTGCTGTCGGATAACGGGGCAGTTTACCGTTCCTCTCGACATTTTGTATTTAATTTTACTTCGAAGGACCTACAAATTAGGGCTACAGAATAATAAAATTTCAACATACGGAATACTGTAATTTGCCTGCATAACTAAGTGCCTAGTTATTTAATTGCATTCTTAACAATAACCTATAAGGTTATTCTTAATATTGCTAATAATGCAATTGTTATCTACATAAAAGGTCCCTTTCATTTGGACTAAGAATATATTAAAAAAATATACCAAACACACATGACAAGGGACACGACGGACTGCGGATGACTCAGTACCTACCTATTTAAAAGCCTCAACCGAGACTTGCTACCACGAATGCGTCGGCAGAACTCTGAATCCTTTTTCGGTTAGGTAGGTACTTTGTGTCCCTCCTCTTCCTATCTACTAGTTTTCTTGAAAAAATACCTACACGTTGCATCAACTAATTGGGTACCTAACTATTTACCTACTAAAGTATACATAATATAAAAGACGTAGCTACTACACTCGCGGTCAATGCATACGGGTCAAGTGGATTTTTTCATAAAAAATATTGGAAACATTCTTATTACAAATATTTAAAATAAATATTTATAATACGAGTGGAACCGTTTTTAACATCAGGTTGTATTGGAATTTCCCTGAAGTTTTCACCCCATCTGGAAAACACAGAACTTTATCGTCAGATGACTCCGTAGATATAAAAATAGTAATCATCATGAATAAAAAACTCGTATCACCATACATTTTAGGTGGTTTTCTTAGACGGTTTACATTTTTGTTTATATAAAGTTTATAAACCGACCTAACGACAATTTAAAAGTTTTTTTGGATTTATTTATAAATTTAGGGAAATTCCAATAGACCCTGATTTAAAAATAGATTTTTCCCCTCACTAGCTCGTAAAGTGCTCGTTTATCCTTTAATACGAACGTGTAAAAACGCATATTATTCACTTGTGTGGCAAAGTAATAACCTTGGTTTTGGAATAACAAAACGTAAAATGCTCATGGAAATTGTTCCATATTAATGATAATTAAATAATTTGTTTGAGAATTTAGTGTAAAATACAAACCTTTATATAATATGATGATTTTAACATATAAATCCTAAAATTCCATAAGTAACAATTGTTTTAGTGAATGATGATAAGATGACTAGATGCAATCACAAAACGCAGAAAATGTCAACGTCAACATTGTCAAAGAATATTATAGGTTATAATCTTTATTTACCGATTCGAACACGCATAAAAATAGTAAACTAAACAACTTTCAGGGTGTTCTGTTATAATTTTGTAAAAATAATGAATGAGAATGATTTAATAATGCATTGGCGTTGGTGTGCAACTACAGGAATGTGTTAAAATCGTGCTGCGTTTACTTTTTCGTGGTAAGTTTACTGCGACAAAATCTTGCATTAAATACATGATGCATTTGGAAAATTATTATCACTAACCCGATGATGATTGTAATGTGAACAAATAGTTTCCTCGCTATAGTGAGGGGAAAAGTTTTGTGTTACACACGGGTGCAAATGTATTTTACTTCTCGTATGTTAAAACACTCGCTGCTCAGGATTCTATTTTAGAACCACTCGCTTCGCTCGTGGTTCAACTATAGAATCCTTTCGCTTGCTCGTGTTTCAATTTCATACTCGCGGGTAAAATACAACTTTGCACCCTTGTATAACAAATAACTATTAAGTACACTATAAGTATTTTGAATAAATATTTGAAATCTCCATGTTTGCATTATTTTCTATGAAAAAAACCACCTGACCCGTATTCATTGACCGAGTGTATATGTATATACCAACAAGTACAAGTACGCACAGGTACTAAAGTAAGTACTTTGAGTTTATTTGATTTCACAACCGGAGTAATAAATCTTACATGTCAAGTTCTACTGCAGGTAAAGCAATAATGATAGGGAGAAGCAATGAGCACCCAACTGTCTCGCCTTAATACCATACCTACTTGTCAGAATGGTCGGTATATTTTGATATATGGTTGGTTGGTATAATGATGGACAGCGCATCGGATTTATTGCCTTACTTTTGATGACTTTATCAGTAGGTAAGTACTAACTAAGCCATACGAATTAACTCTTCTAAAATAGTTGAGAGCCTGATTGTTAATTAGGTATTCAAATCTATTAGTTACCAGGACACCTAAGGGTCATCTAGAAAACGTATATTAATAAAATAAATATATTCACCAAACCACGTAACGAAAGTTTAAGGTGTGTCCCTCGTCCCTCGTTACCACTTAGGTAAATAGGCGAAATTAGGATTCTTAGAATTTGCCAGCTAACTTCAAAATGCAAACGCAACCTTGGTAGAAAATACAAAACCACCTCTTAAGGAAAGATTATAATTATGTACAGAAATCTAAATCAACGGCATTTCAGTGAGAAAGAATATGTAATCGTTTTGAAAATAGGTTTATTCTTTGCACCAAGTCCCACTTTGTGCTGAGCCGGGTGCGGACATTGCAGACATCAGCCCTACCGTAATCTTGCTTCACAGCTCAGGATTACCGCTATACTAAATGGACGGAATTATAATACTCGTAAAGTGCAGTGCTCGGTCAGTTGAATATTGATCCGCACCCGATAGCACCGCGGGCGGCCCGGCGTTGGCTGCCGATTCGTTTATAACACTCGATTTCTTGTTAACTTTTGTTGCCTACGATCAATCATCATTATGCGATTTTCGTCTGCTTTAGGCCATGTCATAAATGTCATAATCATAATACCGAGTTCTTGTTCTTGAACTTTCCGTACACCTAAAACTTTGAATAGTGATTTCTAAAATTTCATTAAATTAGTAATAGATTCTTGGTGCACGCAGTAATACAAAAAGACAAAGACAGGAAGCTTATAAAAATATAAAATTATAGTTCATTAACTTTAGTAGTGATCTCATTACATCGTATCATTTATGATTATGACCAAATTGTCTGAAGCAAGTTGCGCTGGCGCCATACGACCTATCTAAGTAGTTACTAAGTTACATGGTTGCCGCAAGTAAACATCAGCTCATAACTTCTTGGACCATTCAATATACTAAATCTAATAATAAGTAATAAGTAGTGAAATGTCTGGTGCATATCATTTTCCTGTAAGTAGAATGATTTGGGACATATCTACAACCTGAATTTATATAAGTTACTTTACTCGTAATTGCAAACACATAAATAGTTATATACCGTAAGTAAGAATGCCAATAAAGAAAACTAGCGTCAACCATAATAAATTGCTTGATTACTTACTTGATCGATTAAAGGAATTACTCAGTAGAGCTAATGCGATCTTCACAAAGTATCCAAAACATTTGCAACAGTTACGGGCAGCGGTCGTAAAGAAAAGATATAATCTGTTTCCTGACAGCATCCGATTATCAAACGAGATAGGAGGTCATGATCCCAATAAAAATGTTGTCTCAGGCATACAAACGCAGCAGGAACAATACAGCTATCGCTACAGGGCCACCCCGATCTGGAAAGGTCGTACCTGAAGTTTTAGAGATTTCACAGCTTATATTGCTTATACAAGTACAAGCACATTTCAGCGGTTCTGTATCATACAGCCTTGTTGTACACAAAGGTTTCTTCCACTTTCTATGAATGGTTACAGCACCTACGGTGTTTAATGCATAGCATCGACCCCATTTCCTTCACACAGTGCTTCTCTAGGGCATTTCTTTGGATACTCAACTAATAACAATGATGCATTTGCTAAAGAAAATTCCACATCGTTAATTGAATACGGAATTGATTTTCAATCGATCTCGTTCGAATTGATTTCGGGGAATCTAACGAGCGCTATAATACAGTTACACGGTTCGGTTCAGACAAGATTAATGCAATTTACTTTTTTGTCGTCGTTCGAGTATTCTGTTGTTGTTCACCCGCTATGCGACTTGCACAACTACCGTGTTACTCCTGTAAGATCTATTGTTCGTTTTTATGCATTTCAGTTAAATTTGTACACTTACGAGTATGTTTGAAATTCTTGCATTATAAATGCTGCCGAGTCTATCCGGCAATAATTTGCAGGTGTATTATGGTGGCATTTTCCTGTTTACCAATAAAAAGAAGAGGGAAAACACGACGTTCATCGCTTCGTTCGTTCATCACGAGCGCAGCGAGTGGTTCATAAAATGGAATCTTGAGCGATGCGAGGGTTTTAAGGCACGAGAGTTGAACAAGCTTTGCTGCCGAGTGAAACACAACATTTTTCACCACACCAAAGCGAGGAAACATGCGAAATAAAACTCAAACATAACAAATTAGAAGGTATTTATTTGCAAGTCCTCAACTTCCAAAAAATAAACAAATCAACAAATAATAAAACAATAACCTCAAATATTTATCTTGGCGTGGCAATGCTTAAAAATGCAGGATAATTCCAAAATGAGACTCATGTAGTTATTGGCGATTTTTCTGTGATTTTCGGAATTATTCCACTTTCGCATCTCGCAATTAGCGTGAAAGAAAACAAAACACGACCGAACTCGTTTAGATTCTAAAAGAAAAAAATATTCGGATGCGTTCTGAAATTTGCATAGTGTCAACACTTTTATTTTCCTATTGTTTGTATTTGTCGTATTTTTAGAACATTTAATTAAAAGCCAAATATAATATTATGAAAGGTTCATGTGTATGAATCTGTTTGAAACTTTTGAGTTTTCGAACGTACTGTCTAGTTCAAACGTCAAAAAGCTTATTGCACTCTCAGGCCGTATAAGTTATTACTTTAGTCTTCCCAGAAGATTAAAAAAAAATTACTTTAACCTCTAGAGATTAAAACACAGTTTTGCGCTCTGAAATTGAAGGACAAACAGCGTGTTTACGAGCAGTGTGGTGAAAAAGATTTTAAGTATTATACGCATATGGATACCTACAAGTTGATCGTATCTACTTGCAAAATAGTAATTAGTTATTATAGTGACGGAAACTGAAGAGAGCTGCAATAATCTATTGAAAACGTATGCGATCACTTTTACTGTTATCCAATTTGGCGCGCGGCGAGGTTGGTTTCCGCTTTTACACGGTTTGTTGCCAACGGTTCTCGAGGCACATTGTTATTAGCCAAGAGCGTGTCATTGGAATGCCTGAACCGCGGAGGACGTGCGGCAGAGTGACACACATTCCGAGCCGCAACCTTAGCTCCGGCCAACCAATGACCGCGCCTAATCCACTTAATACCCTCACATGACTGTAATCTCACATTTATGCATTTTACCGCTCATAATAGAAAAGTAAGTCGTACGCAAGACTGTAATTGTGTTACATTAGGTCAATCAAACTAGCAATGTACAAGTTGAAGAACATTCTCAAAATTTCGGGAGTAAGAGTAAGTTCTCATTGAAAATGTTTCCAATATAAGTTCTAAAAAAGTGTTATGAAGAATATTGAATTTCACGATTGAGAAAACAAGGCATAAAATATACCTTAAAAGGCACGTATATACCACGGTTTTGGCAAGATTAGATTGCTTATAAAATTTAATTTACCGATAATATTCTCTATAGAAGTTTCGCCAACTTCTCCTTGGTACATTGCTAGGTCAAACCTAGCATCTACTATAATATGTAATACGATATCACAGTGTCCTTCTTTTATGATACGACCTAGGTATGTATTACATTCATAAAGTAGGTATGTATATCGTTTGTCCATAGAAAGAAATAAAAGAAATGTAGCAAAATTTCCATAGTATTTGGCGTCTTCGACACATATCGTGAAACACGTTCGCAGAGATATTTTAAAGTTAAAACTAATAAAATATCAATAATTGTAACTAAATACGTATATATGTACATCCACTAATAACAGGCAATTAATAAATATCGTGGGACAATCTTCCACAAATCGACCTAGTCCCACTGGTGCCACGGTAAGCTCGACCAAGGAACAAAATTATTAAATGAAATAATGATTTTAAGTTGTTTTACAAGTCTTTAAGTTAATTTACAAGTTTTTCTTCTGTCTTCAAGAAAAAATGTTTTACTGGCAATTCACAATTGGAAAATTAATAAATTTGTTTGCATATTTAACCAAATTTCTCATATTTCAAGAAATATTTACTTTAACTTGACTAAAATATTTCGTAATTTACCTAATCATCACAATATTAATTTGATCCACACTTGTTGCAATGACAATTGAAGTGATTGGTGTAAGGAACAAGTCCATTATTGTAAATTTACTGTAAATGGTAAGTAACATAATGAACCTCCTAACTTCAGAATGCAATTCTTCTCTCAATAATTATTTGCGTTCGGAAGAATACAGGCGGATAGTAAAGCGCAGTGAATTAGTGAACATTCACGTTCGTCCGATCTCTTATCTGAGACATTTGGGTTAGGGTCGTGTCCGAATCACTGACACGTCAGTTTTTATATTTTCGTGATCGGCAGTTAAAGAATGACGAATCACGGCTCTGATCAGATGTGATGCGTTTTGTTCGATTAGAGATTAGTCTCACTGGGTCAGATCTAGAGGTCGACGTTCTGATGCTGATGGTTCAATTATTTAATTGAATATCATAATTTAAAATCTCTAATACGAATTGAAAGTTACAATCATATCATACCAGTTATAAGTTATAATCATAAACATCATAATAATAACAGACGATAAATTAAGAACCATTTAAAATTGCTTACTGTCAAAGCCAATAGCGGCAACCGTTTGGATTAAGTTTTAATTGCTTTAAACTTTTTTAATTAATATAAAATTGCGATTTCTGTTAAAACTATAAAAATTTAGGAATCTACCTCGTAGACGTGATTAGTTTTATATTTTTTTAACTCCACTAACAACCACCATAACAAAAAATGCAAATTTGTTTATCGGAATTTACTTGAGTACTTAGGTACTTGCTTTCGTTAGCGTCGTGGTCAATAGAAGGTAGGTACGTATTAGTATTCCGTGGCAATCCAGTCGATGCGAGCTGAGAATAAGTGCCGGTAGCGGGATTTAACGGTAGCACTCGATTTAATTCCAGAAATGATGGGAAAATTACGACTTAGTGCAGAATGAAGGCCTAAATGGTATAATTTACATCTGACACGGTTACATAGAGTGAAACGAAAATTGTATGCAGTCGCAGGAACCTACACGGTACACTAAAGTGTTTCTGCGGTATACCCATGAAATTAAACACGCCAAACAACTTTCATTAAAATTGTATCCCAGTTCGTCCACTTGAAATGTTATGCCGCCCAATATGTAGAAACTTAAATTCGGTTAACAGGCTGCATTAAGAATAAATAAAAATACAGAACTGTTTCATCTGCGAAATATTTGTATATCAAAATGGTATACATCACGTCGTCATAGGAATATGAATTGGAGATTACATTTCCGCGAAACTTATGCTTTTACCGAAGACCGTATCTAATGGAATCCTCGATGGATACAATAAGTGGCTACTAACCTGAAAGAGGCGGCGAGGCAGTCGGGCTCCTCGCGGCACCAGCCCTGGCACTCGTAGAGGGAGAGGTTGCGCACTGTGTAGTACGCCGTGCCCGTGAAGTCCACGTCCGTCAGCTTTTCGAACGCGATCCGGCCTGTGAACAAACTCCTATTGTCAACTACCGTCAGTAAACCTACCGCAAAATACGAAAATCGTTATTATCGGGAATTTGTCTCTGTAGCTCCAACAAAGACGTAAGGCATACCTTGGCAAACAAGACTTTCAATGGACCAATCATACCTACTTTAAATAATTAGCAGGTTTAGTTTAGGTACATAGTATTAGGTTGATGTTAAGAGGGAGGGGGACAAATTGTCAACATATTTCATTAGGTAGGTTTTTAAAAGGCACTTTTGTATAGAGTGCGACTTCCAGGTTATATTTCTTTTTCGTAGATGGAGAATGTCTCATTAAAATTAATACTCACTAAGCACGAAGGAAGCCTGCAGTGCGAGCAGCACCAGCCGCGGCAGCCGCAGCGCTTCGCCCTTCATGCTGCCGAGTCACCACCTGGGAACAAACAATTAAAAAAACTAAATATATAAAACTCATCCCCAACAGGCATGGTGGTAAGGATACTGGCTGCGTTTCCTCTTTGGGCCGCCTGGCTCAGCCTCTGGGCAAAGAAAGTGCCTGCCCTGTATGTCACCTGAGATGCCTATTAGCCGGACCGACCCATCTTTCATAAACTTGGAACTAATAATGTACAAAGTGCGGAACGTCATCAAAATTTTCTAAACTTACCGGAAAATTTCATGTGAAAATCTTCATGTAAGTTGCCACTGATAACATTCTCGCTCAGATTAGGGATTAATATGGCAATGATGATATTGATTTTATAAAAATCTGATTACTTATTACTCTTGTAACATTAAGGCGTTTTGAATTTCTGCCCATCAATACAATCACCACCTCTAATGTTATGGCCAATAATTACAGTGGTCATGAAATTCAATAGGTACTTATGACTAATGAAAGGCTGAAAGAAAATTATGACTAGCGATTATGAAACATATCGATATGGATAATCGAAATCGGAAGTTTAATGTTATGGGAATTAGATATATAATAATGCATATTAATAATTCATTCAATCATAAAAAATAAGTCGACTGCACTTATGTCTGTTTGCCATTTGCCACCGATTGTCTGACCGCTAATTATAGTAGGCAAACCGCCCTCCTAACATTACAAATCATTAATTTTTATTACTTGCTGATGACAAATGAATCATAAAAGACATAAATAGATTCTGTAGTAAATACTGGATCGAGGGAAATAATTTGCTTGCTGTCGTGGAAAAAATTACGTGCGTAAGTACTTAGTTTACGCTTTAATTAGGTAATGTAGACTTTCAATTTTAATCTTTAACGGTACTTCGTGCACCGTTGGGGCGAAACTCGATTTTTAGGAATATATTTAAATGTCGAGGTTCGAGGAAATCACAAGAATACAAAGATTTATTTTTGTCCTAAATAGTTTGCATAGGAGCTCCGATCCCAAAACTGTCTTGTACCTATAAATTATTTATTTAATTTCGGATTTGTATGGCAAATAATAATTGCTTCGTAAAAATTATTCACTGAATGTTTATTTTGTAAATGTAAGACTGTTGTTTTCATTACTAAATAGTAAGTAACGTTGTAAATATCTGGTACATACTTAATTTTTTTGATAATTGAATTTTTATTAGTTTTATGTATAAGTATAATTATATATTTTTTTTCATTTAAACTGTTTCTAATATATTTCATGAAATTTAATAAGAAGATTAACATATTTCAATCGAATAAAAAATAAACTAAGGTTAAAAAAACTTATAGTAAAATTAAAATATGTACCGTCATGTAAACAAATTACCTAACTATAAAGAGAAAATACCTTCTAAAAGATCCACCTGCGCCATTGGGGCCAAGACACTGGCGGCGTTACCTCGCAAAATCGATAATGAGATTCTTTGCGCCAGGTAACACCAGATCATCAGAAATGTCGTACAGCCAAGACGACGTGGCCCTCATGAACGTTTTCATGTCTGCAGATCAAGAACCCAAAGATTCTATTGAAAGCGCTTCAAATTCGACGTTAATTAAAAGCGACCAGTCTTGCGCCGCTTAAGATCATGGCCCTGGGTTTCGCACCTAATCTCAATGTGTCTCACCTAATCGCGAAGTGTCAGTTCCATAGAGTAGCTGTAAAAACGTGACAAGCCGAACCTAAAGTAAATCGTATTTAAGAGATCATGCTAGCCCCCATGGTCGGCAGCAGCATTGGCTTGTGAGCATATGCGTTAGATGTGAGACTGTGCGAAAGTGTCAACGCACGTTGCCTGCTACACCAAAGCCCTACTCAACTTTCATAGCACCAACGTGGCTTCGTCAGGATGCTTTCCATCCACATTAATTAGATTTGCATACTGTTTGAGGATTGTAGCGTTCAGTATCTATAATCTAATGAATAATCGGACCCTATTCATATAAATAAATGAAGAAAGGCTAGATATGCTTCGTACTAGTCATTGGCTCTATAATTTCAACGAGTAATTGCCAATACAATATAAACATTGCGATATATTTAATACACGAGAAAGTATTCCCTGCTGCTTTAAAAAGAATAAAACTATGAGAATTAATAAAAAACAAGAATACCTTGTAGAAAGTCTGGGCAAAAAGTTCATACTACATTTCGACATAGTTCTGTTCTGAAGCTCACCGTCCCAATTCCTTAAGTTGTATGTACAATGCGATGGTATTGTTATCATGTACAATGAGTAAAATCGAAAGGCCGTGTCTGTTGTAGGTACTATGCAAGTATTACGATACTTATTCAAATTTCTCTTTTGACTCAATTTTTAATAATTAACGTAATCACTAATAACATTCTTTGTGGCAAATATTTTTGCTAGTACGCTATAGGCTATCCCATAAAAAAGCAAGAACATTTGCTTCAGTTGTAGAGGCTATGCTTGAGACGTGTTAAAAAAAGATCGTTTAATAACCGGCCCGGGGGAGTGCGAGATCCATCACGCGCCGCGCTGCGCCGGCGCATTAGCCTGATGAGCCCATCAGCGGCTGAAATTCACTTCCGGCGATTTGCAACCCGAATGCGGGTCAAGATCACCGTGCTGCAAGCACGAAAGCTAATAGGAAAGTCAGTGACACGAATTTTCATTTACTTTTTGCATCGCAATATCGCTTTCACTATTCTTTTTATTAAGCCGAATGAATGATCATTTGTAAACGTGAAAGTGAGGCGATTGTTGTATGTACTATCTATTTAGAAACGAAATATTCTTATACATAGTTAATGATTTGAACAGCTTTCCACCATTCCTTGACGTTATGCACGATCTGATATATTCAATAGCCTGGCTAAATTGGGTACACATTGTGAATACTTTTAGAAGCTCATTCAGTTAAAGCAATGAAGCAGAAATCTAAATTTCGCTGCCGAATCAAAAGTGTGAGAAATAAATTATGCATACTCTAAAATGTTACCGCTACTCGAATCAATCACAAGTAAAAGTAAATACTTTGGGTGTTTGTGAATATGATACAGCAGACGTCAGATCTACCTACTTCATCTCTAGTTAATGCACTATTTATCTGTATTTATATTAAATCAAATTTATGTTTGGTTTTTAATTAATGCATGTTAGCTGTGAGATGTCACAAAACTATTATTTGAAAAAACAAGTCTCGCTGAGTTCCTTGCCGGATCTTCTCAGGCAGTGGTGTAGGGTTAGAACCGGAAGTAGGTTTTTCTCATTCGCTATTTAGTTTAACGATTCAAAAGCACTCGTTGCTGGGCCTAATTGAATAAAGAATATTTTGACTTTGACTTTGACTACATAGCGAGCTCAGTCGTTATCAACAACTGTGGAAAAAAACTCTTCAAGTATAGCCACAGATTTGTTTCCTAACACGAACACTCATAGATACAAGTTATGATAAAATTTATAACGCAAACCTGACATTTACACGCCTTGTACGGGTTGGCCGTCGTGCCGGAAGCCACTGGAACAGTTACCTCGCCTCTAACACCAGCCCCGATGACTTAGCCGAGATATTCTCCCAGCGTAACCTTACACACTGATACCTTCACATTCGCACTAGTACACATAGCTGATTTCGAGTGGCTATTCTTTCCGTAATGGCACATATATTCCGGGTCAACTGACGTGCTAATTTATGCTCTGAGGCGCACGCACAAAAGATTGACTATTTCGGGATAGGTGCATTTTTTTTCTTCGTGTATATTCTACCTAATTTCAAATTACTGAAACTCTGAATCTAAATACCTAGGTCTTTTTGATTGGGTTTACTATTTGTCAAATACTGATTGTCTAAAAGAAGATAAAATATGGAATGCCCATGAGTTGTAAGTAGATAATTCCTGACTACTGACAATATTTTAGTTCTAGTTTAGACCACTTTAGATCAATAGAAATGGCGAATAACGTAAGTACGAATACTTGTCGACAAATGCAACAAATGTTAAAGGTCTTATATAAGTAGGTATGCTAATTGAGTAATGTCTATCTGAAAATATGAACAACAGAATAGGTATGTATTATTACTAATATTACGTTTAACATAAAAGGATGAAACATTTACAAATATGTATAGGTGTTGAAACACAAAGCTCCTCTCTAGTCCTTACTATATTATTACATGTATATTTAGGCACTCTGTCTGGATTCTTAACGTGTTACAAGTTCCTCGATTATTAATAATTCATAATTTTAATATCAGTATCAATAACACATCACTTCTATACACTCATATACCTATATATCTATGGATGCGTTAAATTACGAAACACCTACCTATCAATAAAACAAACTTCCCATTAACGAGGCAATTTTCAAATCAATTTGACTGTTAGTTATAAATCGCGCTACAAACCGGCGCATTAATACTGTGAACTAACGAGATAAATATTGTAATCACAAACGAGACGGAGGAAGCAGTTAAACGCCAAACGGCACCGAAACGGTAACTACCTATGCCGTATGCAGATCGTAATTAACGTAGAATACGGTGACGTGATTCACATGTCACATAATGATCGCAACAGTTACATCACGATGCGCAAGAGCGTATCGCGGAGGCGCGCAGTGCAACCACCGCTGCGCACGAGATGCGTACACAAATAGCCCAATTTAAACCTACTTCCGAACGTCGCCGGATCATAACCACAGTTTGCTAACTCGAAAACTTAAACCATTTCACGTTATGGCAGTGAACTAGAGCGTCACGTTAACAACGTAATGCAACATGAATATCATAATGAGATGCGCCGTAATATTATTTTATTTCACACGGCTTCCTTTGTCACCGTTGTGTTTGGAGTGATACGAATTATGTTAATCAAATCTAATGAGTAAACAAAACTCAGTGCACAAATGGTGGATAGCATCGGACAATGCAGATTATTTTAATGACCCGAAGGCAATCATCGTACCTAATCAAGTAATCAACGTGAACTTATATTACGCATCGGGCCGATTTTCATTAAGCACACAATAGCATCGTGTTCCCATGCCGCCTCCGAATGGATTAGTAGTTGGTAATTTCAATATAGATGCGCTACTATCTGACCTGTGTAATTATTTACTACGCCGCTTTGTACAATGAAATTACAGTTCATATTTCCTGTTAGCTGTCCCTGCCTACACTTACTCACGGTGAGCCTACGTCTTAATGCTATGTGAAAGAGTTATCAAGTGGTATTGCGATACACACAATGGAACTACTAAACAAGAAATGAAATTACTTTGCAATTGCAACGAAGCATACCCATCCATTATTCTGCCTTATTTGTCGGTAAATACGTGTCGTTGGAAATGATGTAGCTATAACTATAAATGTTAAATAAAATAGAAAGCAGAACCTGACCTAAAACCATATGCTGACCAATCATCTCAGTAATTAGTGACCGTGACTGTCAATTGCGGCCATAAAGGTAGTAAGTCATGACAAATATCCAATATAGGTATGCCACGACTTGTCATTAAGTAAGTTAATTTATGTGCCTCCCTACTTACATCAATTTACACTGCATTTCAACATCATAAAAGTCACTGATTTCTGCATTTTTGTACTTCTTGTACTCTACTGAAAGATTGTTTGTTTACTAAAACGAATTAAAGCCGTATGTTATCCTTTTTCATAATTTGATAAACGAGCATTAAACCAATATCAACTACTTAAGTAATTATTCGTTTGTCTTTATGGGTGAATTCGTAATATGCATTTAGAAATGATAAATTAGCTAATATACGTTTCGTTCGTAAGTTTTTATGAATAAGGGGGTAAATTTTCTAAGGGATTTTAGTTCATTAGATATTATTACCAAGGTCGCGTTTTATAAAGTTTCAATTTACAATTTTGCTGTTTCTAGCCAATATGTGCGTGCGTTAGAGAGGCAAACACCGAAATTGTTAAATGTAACTTTATAAAACGCGACCCTAGTTGTCGATATGGGTAATCTTATTTAGCTCGA
The DNA here is from genome assembly GCA_025490895.1 of Thaumatotibia leucotreta. Lineage (NCBI taxonomy): Eukaryota > Metazoa > Arthropoda > Insecta > Lepidoptera > Tortricidae > Thaumatotibia > Thaumatotibia leucotreta. The sequence continues at coordinate 56,116 of JALPQI010003932.1, forward strand.
CAGGTGTGTCACGACCATGTTCGAAAGTTAAGGGTTTCCAGGAAGTCCAACATTTTGATACTTATTTATGAAGTAGCCCTTGCGTTGAGCTTTCTGTTCATAATATATCAAAATTTGGATAGTTAAAAAATTATAAATATTAGATGTCATATACCAAAGAAAAACGACCAAGATCACCTAACGTCCGAGGTGGGGATCGAACCCACGTACTCAGCTTTCGCGGCTGATGCCTGTACCCTCCGGCCACTCGGTCTTAGCAACCACCGGTCAATTTTCTCGGGTATATGCAATCCCTTACAAGGCTAGGCGCCTTTGACCATTCTCTAAGGCGCCTAGCCTAGCTATTCTTCACAATACGTTCTTGAAAATTAAGTTTATAACTCGCTTTTGGTGTAAACAGTTCCAAGATCCCCTTACACTATCCAGGGTTATACCGCTAACATTAAACCGTAAGTAATGTCAAAAATGTATGGAGTGGGTTAACCGTAGATCATGCAAATGGGCCCTAGTGCAGGCGGTTTATAATATGGAAACGCTAATAGCTATCACATAGTAGCGAGTGCGAGAATGTCGAGCTGAGACTGTACGTCACAGTCATCACAGCAGTAGCCACAATAGGCCGAACTTGACCGCGGTAACGGTACTCCACGAGCGCACCGCGACGCTGAACATACACCACCTCCCATAGACACTACAATGTGAGGCTTTTACAGACACTCTATCTCGATACCCCCTACAAAGGTGTCCACAAACAGTATTCGCAGGCCTGCTTCCACGAACACGGAAGTTCGCAAATTTGGGGAATTTTTCTCTGCCACTCTTATACTATGACGCATTCGTTGGAGTCACAGAGACAAATCCGCGAATTTCGGTGTTCGCGGTAGCAGGCCAATTTATTTATTTCATGCGCACTCATCATTAACATTCAGGTCTAATTATACCGCGAGAGATACTCGTATGAAAATAGAAAGCATTTTTATCGGCAAATTATATAATCCTGTCTGTAAATTGAAATACAAAATAAAAAGTTTTATCTGCCGTCATTTTACACAAAAGGTACCTACCAAGCTCTACGAAATCTCTATCTAGTGCAATTATTAAGGTTTTTCTTTAAAGTCTCAGTAATTATGACCTCACAGTATTTCTTTCACATTTTGGAGCAGCAATGATCCTGGGTAATACAAGCATTGTTATGGCAGTTAGGTCATCGGTTTTTGAAATTACGTCCCGAAGAGCCGTTTATCTCGAGTGTGTCTCGTGATCGCATTACATGGCGAGCCGAATTATTCTGTGTGAATTAAGTAAAAGTTATCTAAATTAGTAAAAGTTATATTACGTCCTACACTAACCCACGTGAAGACCTACACCCGTATTTGATTTACATCATGTATGTGTTCTCGATTCCTTCTGCAGTGTCTCGAAAATAGGTATATATATATATAGGTTTGACAAGTGTACACGATGTATGATTCGTCTAGTAAGAAAGTGATCCGTGACGCAAAACAATGCGCGAGCGTACGAACACCGGCAGGTTACTCGGCTGACCCAATTATCTTCAAAACTGGGCCATATGTTTTCGAACGCGTGTGAAATTTCGCGTCGTACTACCACATACAAAGTAGTACATTTCTCATTACAAAGGATGTAACTACCTACGAGCAAAATGATAATGTATGTTAGTCGGTTTGTCAAATAAATGAAAAGGCCCAGTATTTCCCAATTTATCTATCTCGTGCTTCGTAAATATTAGAATTGACTTATAGTTACATAGGTACCTGACGCGTAAGTTCTATTTGAGTATTTGAAACAAAAACAACGCGAGAATAGTAACAAAAACAACGCGATAATATTAATTTCTGATATGTCTCTCATGTAAAAAGAACCGGGAAAATTCATTTGTGTCAGCATTTATGAAAACAAGTAATAAATCTTTTTTATGTAAGTATGCATCAATAACAAAAAATTCAAGTAAATCAGCTGTGTTTTAAGTTTTATTTCCCTCTACTGATCAGTGTAATACGTGCATTGCATACATATCAAACGCGACCTATAATTGTCAAGAGATAATTATCTTTATCTCTTTTACCGTTAATTAAAATTTATTAACGATCTTAATGAATAACTATTATGCTTAGGGCTCGTTTAAAAATCTACTTCTCTTGGCACTGTTTCAATAAAGCAAGATAAAATTATATTCTATGGTTAACATACATACCAACTGAAAAACAAACTCCTGAAGTTTGATAACTTAATTCAAAGCGACATACGATACAACATACGATATCATGTCGACGAAGAGACGCAAAAAGTCACATCATCATCCAAAATGATTTATCCTTCATCCGATAACAAACACACTTATACTTAGGGATAAAAATAGCATGAAATATGTTTGCACGATTAAATCTGTGGTGTGTCATTACATTAACGAGCATTATAGTTAAATAAAAACCTGTAAGATAAGCAACACATACCAACTTAAATATGACATAAGTAACACGCTAAGACTTCTATTTTTTATTAACTACCTGCAGCTATTTACAAAATGGCTGTCTCAAAGTCGCATTACAGCATTGCCCCCGCATTCCTGCCGTGAACTGTATAATTAAATGCATTTATTCGTTTCTTCGGGATGGTGTGGTTATCTAGCCTCGGCCAGAATGCAGGCTGCAGAGCGGTCTCGGGCTCATGCCACAAGTGCAAGCTCTAACGCGATTATTGGATTGCGCAGGACTCACATCATTAAATTTATCAATTATCACGAAAACATTTCTGTAACAAGCTTTTTTCTCTACTCGTTCAAACGTACTATCACCATCAGATATATCGGAGCCGCCAAAGGTGCTCAAAATAACTGAACATGTACTCTAACGCCATAGCAATAGAGGCCTGCCCAGATATTTGTGACCGTGTGGCCGCTGATGGTGACTGGACAGCGTGTTTCACCAGCTACTGAATATCTATGCTAACTTGCATCTTAAATTTTATTAATTCCACGAAACTGAACTCTGCGAATGAGGTGTCGGTACAAACCCGAGTTTAGAGTTTCTCGGCGCTTATTTTTAGTTAAGTTAGTGTAACCTAAATGTAACAATGATTAAATAAAAATAAATAAAATAAATCTCAGAATTAAACCCAAAATAAAAACTTCCCGTATATAATGTTATATAACAATAAAAATGTATGAAACAGTACGTTTTTTTGCAATTTCTGGGTGTAGCTGGGTTTTCTGCAATTTCTCTAAATTGTAAATGCCCTCTTAAGAGTAGGTATGCGGTATCTCTTACGCTATTTTCTTAAAGCTTGCTCCAAGCAGTGATGAATGCCCGACTGCGTTAACAGGCGCCTCGGACTGGCCCAGTCGTGAACAGAGCGCAGATACAGCGATACAAGCGCCGGAGGAAACCTGGCCTTTGTGAGACCACTACCACGAGTTGGCCTCAGTGGTATTAGATACCATCTTTTTTTCTATGCCTCTCGCTTGCACCGATATGCTAATGAGCAGGATGCATAATACAGACGCGTTTACGACCGCGGTAACTACATTCATGATTAGGATACTGGCCGATCCTATTACTTGCGGCATTTAGTCGTGGACCAGTGTAGCTGGATTCTCTACAATTGGGGAGAGAAGGCTTTCAAACTTAAATGACAGTATGTTGATACAATTGACTACCTCTACTAAGTATCTACATAATCTACTATGTACAGATGTAATGCAAAATCCTTTCTCTTCGGCTTTTCAAAAAAACATCCGAATATTCCGAATTTATATTGCTGTCACAATAAACTTCAGTATATATTGCACTGAAGCTAATTGACACAGGGATATTAATTCGGGCGATTCCGTGAAAAGCCGAAGAGAAAGGATTTTTCACTACACCTGTACATATCATAATACGTTACACAGACGTCATAGGAATAATGCTGCCTTAAAAATAGTATAAACGCTTAGTAAAAATAGCAGTGGCTTACGATGAAACTGATTATTTTATCGTCTGTTATTATGGTCGAAGTATATATAGGTACATAAACGGTAAACGGTAAAAGTGGGACCAATACAAGCCGACTGGGACTGGATTCCTAATAAAAATTAATCTAACCGATCGACTCGACTATGATCAGTAGCAGCAAGTAGAATAGCTCACCTGCCTACACAAGAAAGCTGGCCAGTTTTGCATAGCCTCGCGAACTCGTAGCTTAGACTACTAATGAAATCGTATAATTAAATCGCATCTCGTAAAGCCGGATATCTAGATTCTAATTAAGCTTCTTTTGATTGCCTTCAATCACGGACTTACTCGGTTTACTAAACCAAAGCAGGTTTACCTAATGTTTTCCCTGATTTAATATTACCTGATTACTATGTTTTGTGTCAGAAGAGAACTTCTACGTGCTTCTACGCACAATAATTTAAGCGTTTGTGAGGCCCAGTATCAGGCCCGGTTGTTGGTTGTAATTATCCAACAGTAGACACTCGGGTTACTAGTTATCCCTTATTGAACAAGACCAGTCAGTTACGTTGAAGAGTGTTTTCAAAAAGGATTACTTGTGCATAATTTTCATAGTGAAATAAGTCCTTTTTAAAGGCCCTTCCTCAGCTATTATTGCGTCTGACACTGCGTTACGGGCAAACTGTTATAATTAGAAAATGGCAGCAACTGTTTATAATTTGAAGTTGCAATCCTATGATTTATGCGTCAAGAAAAATACATTGACTTCAGTACAATAAGTAAAGCGTAATTTTGCCGTTTGCTTTCGGACACTGCCTTAAACATTAGTGAATTATTAAATTATTATACACCAATTCGTTGATTTAATCATGCGACAGACATACATTTTAATTGCTTAAAATTTAAGTTATGAAACTACACATTAAGTATTGATAAAATTCATAATTTGAATTCTCTTCATATAGTAAATTGTACGATATTTTACGAAACGTAAAAACGCATTATACTGGAATATTTTATCAATGGCTTTATTTTTATCTTTGTCTTGAATAAAAGAACCATTTTATATTTCCAAATCGTCCTACGGGTACTTTAATTACTTTATAATCAAAAGTACGAAAATTTGCATATAATTAACCGTACCTATTAAGTGTAATTTTCTATATCAAAATAGTAAAAAATAATTACAAACTGATATCATTAAGAACCTTCAGGTCAATTTTACTCGTGTCACAAATCTTCAGTACCTGATATACAACTGAACCAAGTCTAAGAATAATCTTAATACTACAGGTAAACAATAATACAGGTGGACTGTAATCCATATGTACTATTAATAATAAATAAATAATAATAATAATAATCATTTTCAAGTTCAGTGTTGTGCGAAAGTATGCACACAACTGAGTTGTGTGACTTGTGTGTCGATAATAAACGTTACCTAGCTAACTAGCCCTGCAGGGAGTACAATTATAGTTATCATTAAACTGCATCCGCCTGACAATAAATAGGTATTAGGAACTCGTACAGATTAGACGCATAAAGGTATGTGAAGTAATTACACTCTCGTCAGGACATGAGTCCGAGTGAGCGTATTGCCGAGTGTATTGAGACGTTGGAATTAATCCTTACAACGAATCTAAGTTAGAAAGGCCACAACGGAAGTGTTTTAGAATTCTTTAATGCGAGTACGACTTAGCTTTAGGTGGCAATATAAATGTTGTGCTAATCGTAAAAACTACTACTTACTTAAGCATTAAATTTAGTTACTTTTCTTTCATCTTAAAGCTATTTAGCAAACTAGGTAATGGAAATTCGTACTTAATTTAATGTCGACTATCACATAGCACCTTTAACACCATCCCGAATTTCTAAAGACTGCATAGCAACAGCGACATGAAAAGATTGGCGATAATAAACACGATAAATGCTAAAAGCTTTAGTGAAACCGTCGATTATATATAATGGTTCGAATGAGTAGTTTACGAGTATATCGCTCTCATTATTCTGAGTGCATTTCACGAGCAGTTCAATGTCAATATCGACAGTTGCCATTATACTGTATTAGACCGGCAATTGACAGTAAACACTTCATCGGAATCGATAGTTAGTTGCATTAGCTGAATAGCTCGAACCCGGGGCAAAACAAGCCCATGTGAGGCTGCCCTGTTGCCGGCGGTTGACTCGTATTGTATGTTCAGCTCAGACATTATTGAAACTTTCAAAAACATACGATTTTTGTCTATGTTAAGTGTTTTTAGTTCAGATTATGGAGCATTCCATGGGCTGTCCCGTACAAACGCGTGTATATTTCGATAATTTGAATTTTCTCCCGAGTTATTAGTTATTATAATATATTTTTGAGCAATTTTTGACTCCTTTGGTCAAGAAAGAGAATTTCGATAAAACCACAATTTTGAGAAAAACCGTGTTCGTACGGGACAATGGTAGACTTTTTCGTGGAATGCACCTTATATTTTTTTGATAATAATCTTTTCACAGGCGCTTAAGTTGAAGTCAACTCTAAAACATAATAATTAATTAATTGCCTTATCAGATGATGGGTGTGAGTAGGTAACTTGTAAAAGTATTTAGGATTACACTTTTTAAAACTATTTGACTGTCCCATAGCACTAAAGTATCTAAATAAATTTTCAGCAGATGTCTAACGGTCCAAATTTCAATAATAGGTACCTATTTTTAAATTCCAATGGTTGATGGGAAAATGGTCTAGTGGACTGAACTGTCAAGCGGTTAATCTGACTGCACATAATTAAGTTCCTAGCAAAAAACTATACATTTTTAAATAATGCAAAAGGAAAACCAGTGTATTAATGCAACGTCATTTATTGTAGCACATGTAATCACGTCAGTAAGTCGAACGCGCGGCAAAAAGTGGCACCGGACCGAGTTCAGCCGCGTCCCACGGGTTATTGTTGCCATGTGTACCACCGTGTCAGACAGCTCTCTAACGCTGAGGGAGCAGAGAGGATGGAAAACTATTTTTCCTAAATTTTCCGTTTATAACCGTAATTTGTTATTTTATTAATACATATTTGTTACTTTAAAAATAGGCATTTGCAGAAAATTGTACCCAATACGCGGAGATGTCAAAATAATTCTCGATCAGTGTTTGCTTGATACCTAAATAAAGTATTTTTCACCACACTGTAAACACGCTGTTTGTCCTTCAATTTCAGAGCGCAAAACTGTGTTTTAATCTCTAGAGGTTAAAGTATTTTTTTTTAATCTTGTGGATAGACTAAAGCAATAACTTATACGGCCTGAGAGTGCAATAAGCTTTTTGACGTTTGAACTAGACAGTACGTTCGAAAACTCAATAGGTAGTTTCAAACAGATTCATACACATATTATACATGAACCTTTCATAATATTATATTCAATATGCTAAAATCCAAATTAAATACAACATTTTGTTGTAAAAGGCTTTAAATTAAAAGTTTAAAAATACGACAAATAAAAACAATAGGAAAATGGAAGTGTTTTCACAATGCAAATTTCAGAACACATCCGAATATTTTTTTCTTTTAAAATTACAAGCCACGCCAAGATAAACATTTGAGGTTATTGTTTTATTATTTGTTGATTTGTTTATTTTTTGGAAGTTGAGGACTTGCAAATAAAACCTTCTAATTTGTTATGTTTCAGTTATATTTCGCATGTTTCTTCGCTTTAGTGTGGTGAAAAATGTTGTGTTTCACTCGGCAGCATAGCTTGTTCAACTCTCGTGCCTTAAAACCCTCGCATCGCTCAAGATTCCATTTTATGAACCAATCTTTCGCTTGCTCGGGTTTCAATATTTGCACGAAAGTTAAACAATCAATTGGCTCCCTAGTAAAACAGGAAACAAAACTTGGCGAAACCCTGTTTAAAAGAATATTTATTTATTATTTCTGGTTAATTAATTATTCAATCAATCATAAAAAAATAAACAACGGCTCCACTGTTCTCTGTCCGCCTAATGCCACCAAAATCCTAACCCTATTTATAACCAAAATATAGCTCTTCATTTTATAATATGCGAAAGAAAAGTTATGAGCAAAGAACTACAAGAAAATCGCCTAACTTACATGGAGGTTCTGATCTAAAAAAAATTACGTAGCGGTTTCAAAGTTGATTACCTACCTGTACATACGTTTTCACACAGAATTGACAGCCATTTAATCGTTATAGAAAAACAAAATAATCACCTCAATTGAAGATAGCTCGACCCCTTGTTCCTATTTCCTGAAACAATCATGAAGAATACTTTAATTTCGCGAACAAATCTAAGCTTACTTCAAACGTTATTCACCAATAAAACAGTCCAAGTTTACGACGCGCGTGTACTAGTAATTGGTGAGAAATTCCACATGACACTGCTTTCTACTGTTCCAGATAAAGTCGTTACCGCAAAATATCTGTGACGTGAAGCGCTAACCATTGTCGGGCGTGCCAACAGCGACCACAGCTTTGCTCTTTTATTGTTTCCTCGGGTTCAAAGCTACAAATACTTATAGCTTTGTGGGTTGGCTTGACATTAAGAATTTTCAGTATACAATAATAAGAAAATATTGGATCGGCATTGACTCATGGTTTATTAGGTGTAAAAACTGATGTAACATCTCATTTGAATTAATCTCCGAAATTTAAACACACAAACAAAACAGACTTAAACGCATAATTACCTACATACTTGTAGAATAAACCTACTGAACTATCATTCTTAATTCAAATTTTAATCATTAATATGCTTTACTTTATTCCTAACTACAAAAAAAACATAATGAAGAATGCTCTGAGCTCTTTCTCTGAAGTTCTTTGGTACTATATTGGCGTCGCTACATCAGTATCCACAGACTTGCAACAATAAAAACATTTAATATGCACTATTATAATAGTCATAATCAACGTAGGTACCTACCTACTTAAAAATTGAAAGAATCAGGCAGTAAGTTATTATTTCTGCTATACATAAATAATTCTTATGCAATCAGTATATCACAAACTTAGACTCCCTCCCACCATTATACAGACCTCAAGGAATTTAGTAAGTATATCCGTAATTAAAACTGCCAGCACATACGAGAAACCACAGTATGTATAATGTATATCAAATAAGACCACTAATTGGCGATCTTTCGATTGAATCCCAGTGCATTGTAAATTATTAAGGGTCTGTTTCTCGACGCCCGAATAATCCATATTATATCTGTCAGATAAATGCGTGTCTAGTTTTCTTTTATAAGTCTGGGTAAAAGGATAGTGATAATTTGACTGGCGGATATATTTATCCGGGGACTGTGAAACAGGCCGTAAGAATATTAAATACTCAATAGCTGTATCGTAATACGGAGTGGATATTTGTGTATCACGTTTCCTGTTTCGATACCTCGTGTATGTCCGCTCTCAACCATAAATAATGTCCCTAACTAGCATCTTGTAGATTATATTAATTACTTTACGTGTATTCAGATATACGGACTATATTTGGATTACCATGGTGGTCCACACTCTCTCGCAACATTTGTCATGACTACGAAATTGAACAAAAATGTTAATTTGCACTGCCCAGCCGTCGAAGAGCTTATGCCTTCGATTTATTAGGCCGTTGATGGAAATTGTGGTTTTTACACGTCATTCGTTCATCTTGTCAACCGCAGCGTGCGCTTAAGTAATTCACATCGTTTAAACTATTATAACGGTCAGTTGTGAAAGGTACCTAACCCTACATTCCACGGAAAATTACGTGTGCTTATACTTCCAGTCGTACATTAACTATAGCAAAACTAATGAGAAACCAAAAAAACACCCACACGTATTCAAACGTGCTGAGGACTGGGCACAGTATCTCAGCGCAAGCATCTCGGATGGGTAAGTACTAGTCAGCGTGGGCTACGTAAATAAACCACGACGAGTTTCAAATGATCCTTTTCTCGTACAGAGCCTTAGAATATGGCCTTAGAGCGCGGAACAATATCGCCCGCGGCGCTCGCGCATTGCAGACCAATGGAGAGGCAAAACGGAAAATAAAAGGAGTTCGCATTGAAATTGTTCCTATCGCCTGTTGGTTGGGTCGCTTCCCCTTTATCCGCAGCTGATCGCGCTAGACAATAAGGTGGTGGGTACGGGAGGCGCGGGCGCCGGGAGCGGCCGCGCGGGACGGGGGTGCGCATGACCGCTGAGGGCGCAACGACCTTGCGCGCACATTCCGCCCGCTCTTTTGAAGGCTCCGAGTCCCCTGTCCCGCGCTATCCAAGCACGCGATACTTGTAGGGCGGCTAACTCCACTAATAACACTAAACAATTTGCAAACACGATCTCTATTGGACAAGTAAGACCCCGTCTCACGTCACGTGATACGTATTTAATTTCGCTTTTTAATGCCATTACATAATATACTTGTTATACACGTCAACTTTTTGAGTTCAATGTTAACGTACGCCCACTAACGAAAATCAGATGAAACTAGGCCAATAACCTTTAGAAACATGCTGCAAACACTCTCGACAAACAACGACCAAGTTTACTATTAAGCAATTTTCTCAGTGTTTCCTTCTTTAACACGACTAACTGGCTCTACATGTTTAAACATGTGGTTCGTTTGTCTTGAATTTTAAATAGTACTAACATTCTTTTTATCATAATCAAGTAATAGGTATTATAATTTAAGACAGCGGGAATTAGAATGTTACTTTTGGTAGGTGTTGAAACGGCAAACAATTGTGGACCTATTTGGGAACTAACGGCATCGAGTGGGTAACGGAGATTTGACCAAATTATCGGAAACCACTCAAATTTGGAATCACACTAAATCTCATGCCGCCGAAACGACACGCACATACGGTATTCTAAGCTTTCTACATCAAAATATGTAGGTATAAATACAGATACAGCCGGGAATTATTACTCTGGAGCAATCTCGTTTATTGTTTCGCGTAGCTTTCCATTACTTCACATACTTATTACATGAACGAACTTATGAGTATTACTGTTTTTTTGCAGGGTTCATGGGAACCTAATCGCGGGTATCATCATTTTTAACATGGTTTTATTTATTTGCTCAATCTCAGCTACACAAATCCGATGATAAAATGGCATAGGTAGGTACCATATAAAAATTAGTCGGCTTAAGTTCGTCTCATGATAATTATAAGATAATCTATCAAGGAAGTATTAATATCATACGTTCGCGTCTACGTGATACAAGATTGTTACTTTAAATATTTTTATGTAAGTATATAAAGTCAGCATAAATAATCAATACATCTATATTTCACAAAAAAAAAACAGATTAGATTCCATGTAAGAGCCATTTTACTATGACAAACCGGCTCTCACCTTTTACAGACACAACAAACCATTGAAATAATTTCAATACCAACAAAATAAACTAAATAGCTTAGTATCGTGAATAGAAATGCGAAGATTATAGCATAAAGTCTATCACTTTATTTATACACCAGCGGCAAGATCACTGACACCGCGAGTCGTGACCGGTACAATATTAAACAGGCATACCAATTTCTTATTAGGTACGTACCTACAGAATTAACTTTTTGTGCTTCGCTGTGACATTGCTAGTTTTCCTTTCAACGTGTTCTGTTGGGGATTCTTTGACATCCAGTGAGCTTACTGGAACAAAAAATGAGGTAGGTACCTACTCGGCAAGTATTGTGCTTTACATTGAAGTTACGACAGTGTCGGTTACGATTGCTACTCTTTTGATACTTGGAAAATTCTGTAAAGACTGCTCTAGTACCGGCCAATTTAATATCTTAGTTTAAGAATTGGCGATACAGTCAATACTGCTGGATTTTTATTAAAAAAATTAATCAAATTATTTTAATTGTTGTTTTAATTTTAATTGTTTGTAGAAACTTTAATATTTGCTTTACGTCAACAATATGTAATATTTTTTCAGTTTAATAAGTTGAAAAGAATCAAATTATTTATCACTTAATCTTAATAGAAATTGTCGATAGTTTATGAAAAATTAATTAAACTAATAATACCGGTATAATATAAGAATAATAAGTAACGTGACGTGACACTCAACATATTGAGATAAATGATGTAGATTAGCATTTGAGTAACCCGGCGCGCTAAATATATTACGATACCTTCGAGTATACTTTAAACTGGTTGTAACGTGCGTGACAAATAAATAGCATACAGGATGATTTTTGAGTCATGCGCAGGAGTGAAGGGTACTAGGGACAGTCACACTGAGCTACTTTCACTTTGGAGACAATCGAGGAATTGAATAAAAAATCTCTTAATTATGAGTTAATAGATACTTAACCATCAATTAAGGATCAAGTAACTCATAATTAAGAGATTTTTTTGGTAATTTCTTGGTTATCGCCGTAGTGAAAGTTGCTCAGCTTGCCCATCCCTAGTACCCTGTTCAATCCTGCTCATGACCCAAGAATCACCCTGTATATTTTCTTCATAACTATTCAAAATTCAAATTCGAATACACGGTTTCTCTATGTTCATCTTGACGAAACCAACTGAACGATAGCCCGATTTATCATTTTGTATGCTACATATTTTGCTAACTAAATATTTCATTAATAAATCTCGAATAACTAAACAATTTAAGAGCTGACTCTCTATGCTTAAGTTCAAGAATAAACTATTAACTTAAAAGGAACATAAAATGTCGTAACATATTGAGTGTCAGTTTTTCTCATTTTTCATTTTAGCGCGATAAATTAAATATCAGATGTAACCTAATAAATATCTGTGTAATAATCCTAGAAATTGTGGCAATCTTTGGGATAGGCCAATGTTCAGCAGTGGACGTCTTTCGGCTGACATGATGATGATGAATCATAGAAATGATGCCATAATTTGCAAAAAACTGGGTTGCTAACGTCTATTTGATGTATGCGACGACAAATATTCTAAACTCTTTTGGGAGATGACTATCCTAGTTCTTGAAATGCTAAAGCGGCGCGCGATGCCATCGCCGGTATGTGTGACGCTCAAACAAGACCGTGGCTCGTTAATGTTTCGCAAAAGAAGCACATCAACTTTACTGTTTCTTCTAATCTCGTTGATCCATCAATGACATGTTTTTTTTTAGTTCATCGTGTTAAATTAATTAGACATACTTATTATATGCGTATAAAATAGGGCTCATCGACAAAAAAAACTGAAGTGTCATGTTCAATACTTAATATTTACAGCCATAATTGTTTAAAACCATAATGATAAACACTCCTAATAGCATATCAAATTTAATAGCAATTGCTAAAAAAACGCGCGCAAGCTTTAGACATCAACGCGTTTAGCCCCGCACTTACTCCTCGATCGAATGCGTTGAGCGAATAATGTTATAATGTTATCTTGAGAATGCTGAACGAAGAAAATAATTACTCGTCAATATTGATGTAACGTTATAATATGTTCATGGTAGTAGAACGATTTACGAAATGGCTGCGAAATGACTACGAAGAACATAATTTGACGTAAACTCGAGATCAGGGGACTGGAACCTCGTATGTTCGTTCAATGAGTTCACGCACCAAGATTTCTTAGCGGGATTTTCGTCACGCAGTTAAACGGTCAAATCGGCACGTGAACACTTCCAAACTCCCAATTTCATTGCTAAGACAATGCCGCTTTCTATCGGTGATTACTTTTTAATAGAATAACTATAGAAAGTGCTGTTAAAGCAATACGTGACACCGAAGTGACTTATTTAAACGATAGTTGGTGCCGGCGTTTCCATTTGACTCCCATTAATGACTAATGGCTAATGAGAATTTCTCCATGTCAGCAATGTAACGTAACCGAAATATGGCAAATGTGAAACGCAAAACCTGTCATGTGTAAAAAACGTTTTATATTATTCACTACACTATTAATTTTAATAAATTGCTCTAACAAGAACGTTTAGTGTGCTAAATGTGGTATTTCTTAAAACAATTATTAGTTTAAAGACCTCATCAAGTCTACGGCTTACGTTTTAGAGGAATAATTAACGAGATTTTAGACAGAGGTTTTAATGATGTCTCCCTGACCATGTATGGTGACTATAATGACATATAAAATTAGCCTCATTTGGCTTGGTTTGAGATAACTATAGAGATTTTTAGATACGTTTCTTTCGTCGTAATCATTATACTTAAAACCCCTTTTTGAAATTTTCCTACGTGTGATTGAATTTAAAAAGAAAAAAATACATTAATATTAACAAATATTATATTACGACATTTAAATGCTTGAAATCTTTCGCATTGCTCGTGGGTACCTTGTATAGCGATATAATTCCGTCCATATTTAATAAAATTGGGATTAAGACTAAATTTTATATGTCGTACATGTATATCCTGTGTTAGGAATAGATGTGACATTCTAGCATTTCTATTAGAAGATAGAAAAGTTTATGTTTTGATGAGTTTCCTTACAGCTGAGATTCCGAATTGGTCGAGACAAGAGAGGGGCGAGGGGGGGGGAGGGGGTCGCCGACCGCAGCGCACGACGTCCCCACGATTATTATATAATAAAAAATAATAGATGCGGCTTCGGACTCGGTCGGCGCCGGAGATTGCAAGGGCCGTCGTGACGTACACTCAAGGCAAAAGATATAGATGCGCGCAAAGTGCAAAAAATATGTATACGCGACCTTAAGGTAATAGTATCAGGGTGGTGTATACATACATTTGGCACTTTATCCGCATCTTTATCTCTTACCTTGACTGCACTGCCAGTGTCGGACCTGTTTGCTAATATGTGCTCTGTTCTCTAGAGAGTTAGAACTAATTTCATATCTAAAAGGCTCTCCGTACAATGTAACCGACCTCCTTGGATATCAGTAGAGCCTCGATAGCCGCTATGGTTTATACGTACTATTATTGCAGCACAATTAAGCTGTAAACAAAGGCGGGTAAATCTAAATCTCGATCTAGGCAAGAAATTGTCTCTAGTATAAAAGATACAAACTGAACATTTGACTAGATGATACATTCTAATATATTACTGATGATAAGGAATCTTGAAGATACCACATTACAGTTAAAATGTAGTACTATTTGTGCCATTTAAGATTTTATTTGTCGTTGAATTTTAGGTCCTTAAAACTAACAAGAACATACTAGCGTGAATCTGAAAAGTGATAAGTAATCTAGAGATCCCAAGAAACTTAAGTATTTTGTAATAAGCTGACCACGCCAAAACGGGTCGTGAAACTCGTAAAATACGTCACAGATGATTACCCGAAACAAAAGTATAACGGCGCCTCCGCCGCCCATCTCACGTTCCGCCTCATTTGCATCTTAAAATAAAAACGGTTATGATCTCTTACGTCACAATACTATTAGCTTACGTAACAAGTACATTGAAATTCATCTGCTCATTTCATTCATGGTCGCGTTCGAGATAACGTTTGACGGGCCATTTGCTATGCGATGACTACTGGTTCGATTGGGAACCGCGATATGCTTTAAAGTCGGTCACATTAGCCATCGTTGTCGACTCTTTTATTGTACGCTATAAGTCACCTCGTGTGTCGACTTGTCGAGATTATTTGTACGCCGTGAGATTACTGTCATTTATCAGTTCATACACGCAGATAGCTTTGTAATAAATTATTCTGCTTTGTTCCTCGAGTATAAAATTGTTTAAATTCATCAGACGTGCAGACTAGAGGAGTCTATACTTAGCAGTCACCTGTGCTTAATAATATCACAAGTAGGTACAGTCAAGGGCAAAAATATCTATACACTTTTTTACTTATGTCTGGAGCATTAGGTCTAAAATTGTATATATATTTTTGCCCCTGACTGTACCTAAGTCAATATTAGTCGTCTTTCGTCGTCGGCTATCAACTACTTATGGTACCTACCCAGTTTTGAGCAAGTAGTAGAACTAGGTACCAGATTCTAATGACACTCCTTTACTATACTATACAGGGTGCTCGCGAGGAAACCGAAAGATTTTAATGCTGAATTCCTGAGCATATTTAGAGTATTTACATGTTACCAACATGTTTGTTATTTGTTACTTACTAAGGAAGAGCGGTGTCCCTTGACAGAAGTATTTATTTACTTAAAAAGGGGCACCGACCTGTACTAGGTAAGTATGAATATTTGTGCTGCTGAATAAATATTTTTATTTATTTTATTTATTTATTAATTGAACATATTGCAAAAGTACAAATCAAATTATTTATTAACTAAATATTTTGATTTGTACTTTAAATTTTTCTCCAGTAGTCACACTACTTAATACTATACATATAAATTATAAATATTAGATGTCATATACCAAAGAAAACCGACCAAGATCACCTATGTCCGAGGTGGGGATCGAACCCACGTACTCAGCTTTCGCGGCTGATGCCTGTACCCCTCGGCCACTCGGTCTTAGGTGATCTTGGTCGTTTTTCCTTGGTATATGACATCTAATATTTATAATTTATTTATTAATGTTATGTAAAATTTCCTGGTGTCGGCTTGGTGTCAGAGATAATTAACCTTTTTTCGAAAAAAGTTTTTTCGTAACTCGTCATAAAATTTCTTTTTGATTACAATGCTACCACAATGTGTTCTAATATTACCACACCTTTTGCCTGGCAATCAAAAAATAAGAATAGACTTGACGAAAAAACCTGTCCTAAAAAAAATATTTAAAAAAAACATTTAACAAATTGTTGTTATGTTAAAAAGTATTGGAAATGTTAAAAAGTATTCAAAAAGTCTAAAAAATAGTTTTTTTTTGTGGATTTTGACATTAGGTATCATAACATTTTTTGTTTATTTTGATGTCTAGAATGCATAGTTAACATCTTTCAGTTTCCTCGCGAGCACCCTGTATAGCTGCTGAAATCAGCACCACGAGAGTTGTGGTTTATTTCCTGTACAATAAATGCAATCAAAACGATTATTAGGTACACGTATACATTAGTTAGGACACAGAAATGTCATTTGTCTATAGTTGTCTTAAAATTGCACAATAAGTATCATTAAAGTTTCGTCAAGCCTCCACAGGGGTTCTTTTCGTCGTCAAAACAAATGCGGCCGAAACAAATGATCACCGGCCGAATCTGGGTCATGTCACACGGTCTACGTGCGAAATTGTCCGTCAAACAATGTCATGCGAACTCGTTCGTTAGCGAAGGCTCGTCTGTATATCGGCAGGGTCAGTGGCCGCCACGCTCCACCGGCGGCGGTGATGGGCGCGGGAAGAACTGGGTCGCCGGAGACCGAGGGTGCTCATGCCGGCGACGCCACGCGCCACTAACTCCCCCCTCCCTCACACAGCCGGATGCGCTGAGGATCTTCACATTGACAGACATTGACACACTAGAATCCAACTCGAAAGTTGACCGTTGAAGTTCACATCCGTTAAGGTGCATTCAGACCAAACGAACATTCGCTATTCTAACCTCCCACTCTACGAAATTCGATCGTTACACAAAACGTGATTGGTTGATTTCGTAGAGCGGGGGATAGAACAGCGAATGCTCTTTTGGTCTGAATGCACCTTTAGACAGTACATTTTTAGTTTGCTTAACATGAGCAACATCGTGAGTTTGACGCTGACTTAATTCTATCCCTCTAACTCTCACCAATACGCAAGTATAAGCGGGATTGCGCACTTCACTACAGTAGATTAGACCGCAACGAAAGTATACTATTAATTATTATTCAAAGTGAGAGTATTTCTGAAGAAAACAATTGCTTATAAAACTAAAGTAAGTATCAGTCACCCGGTTAAGCTCAAGGGGTCAAATGTATTTTCTTCATACTAGGTCACAAATTTGTCATAACAACTCTACCGATGCTACTCTCTTCTACTTACCCGGTAGGTACACTATGGTAAAATCGTAAGTAAAGTTACGTTTTTCTAGGTAGTTAAGTTTTGTAGTTGTACCTATAAAAACTCAAAATCAGTGCTGAGTAATGTACGAAAGCAGATTTCAAACAAAATATATAAGGACATATCAGATAGAAAATCAACAGTCATCAGCCAGCTGGTATGTACCGGGACGATGAAAGGAACCGGGGAACCATACAGAGGGCGCGCCCACGGCCAGTGCGCGATACCAACGCAATCGGTCCGTCAACGACTACAGCGGAATGCCGAAAATTTGGTGTAACTGTTCTTTTAAGTTCGCTCGCGACTTCAAGATGCGCCGATAGCACTCGACGCTCCCTAACACTTCGTCGCCAGATCATATCGAGCCGGTCTTTGAAAATAAAATGCAGCACCGCACCGGCTCCGACGTCGGCTTTACTCGTCGCTATCAACTTTGATCTTGTATTTCCGGTTCTACCATGGTTAGAGACATTAATGATAATTCCCATGTGCGACTTTTTCTAATGTGTGCATGAACGTCGCGAACCCGTAATGTGGGAAGCTTTATAAAATGTTCTAATTGGTCGCAAAAGCACACAGCGTGCTTGGAAACAATTATCTATAGAATCAAATTACGTTGGGGTACCTAATATAAATTATATTCATTTGAAAATTTCAAGCCTTGCAATATAATATTACATACACCGTGTTTTTATTGATTTCCGTTAAATTAAAGGGAAGCTTAATTAGGTCAAAAATAATCAATTTGTCTAAGAAACTAGTACCTTAACTCTTACTGTTATTGAGTTATTAAAAAAATAAGTTTAATGACTGAACGAGTGTTTTACAACCTTTATTATTACATCCTAATGAAACTTATTTTGACATGTGGCGTCAGTCACCTGAGATCACACTTGCTATTTCAATGATTAAGTATGAAAACGAAAAAAAAAAAAATTTACGAATTAAACAAAAGCCGGTATACTAGGCAACTTCTATTAAGGTCCCAAATAACCTGTCCTATTTAACGGAAATCAATAAAAACACGGTGTATATATATTTATTCCGTCGTAAGGCCAAACTGCGTGTAATGAAATTTTCTGCGTTCGAGTCACGTCTTTTTCGATTAGTAATTTCTTTGCCTCAACTTATTGTATTATGAGGCATATGTTTTGTTTTTTATTTGACAGTAATAATGAAATGCTGTCGAACGAATTACACGGTCTATTGTGCGCCGGAGCGCCGCCGCACGTGACTCGCGCCGACGCCGACGCAGTGATCCCCGGAGACCCGCAATCAAGTGTTCGACTGCTGCGAATTATGCGCAACTATTAACCCTGTTTCTATGCATTATTGCGAACTATGGTGGCATGATTAAATTTTATATTACTAAGTTGAATTCGAGTTTCGTTACCCATTGTTCGATGGTACTGCTAATAAGTTCTCTATTGAAAGAATTAGAATAATAAAGAGTGAGTATGCAATCCTCGCATGGATATAGGTATACATGTATAAATAGTTACTGTCTTCTTATACAGAGTGTTAATTTAAGAACAATAATGAGTACCTACCATCGCACCACGTATGAAACCAAATAAATATGAAAGTACACTCTGCGTTACACAGTACCTACTTAACAAAACCGTTCCTGATAGTAAAAACAGCAAAAAATATTACTAAATATATCAAAGGCGATTTTTATACTGTTTGCTATTGTTTAATACCTTAAATCTACGAACAAAGTAAACATGGAAGTCGCACGCCATACAAAATCGCCTTTCAAAAACAGTCATTATATTTCGTTGACAGGTATCACCCACCCTTCTATACATCGCACCCTGCGACCATATACATATAACATAGACGTCTAACGCCAGCCCAAAAATACCCCCAAAACCAATTGTTCATTTGTGCCAAGATGGGCTATGATGTGCGCTTTTCTTAACACCACGCATATTTCGGCGCAACATATTTGACAAATGTTTATAGAATATAGCCAATCAGTACTTTGATGGACCAATCACAACTATTTTTAAATGGTGGTTTAAGTTTTTATATGCTGATATTGAAATTCATTACCGTGATGCATTGAAGAGAGGGTGACACTTGTCAACTAAAATTTAGGACCGTTTTTGAAAGGCAATTTAGTATGGCGTGCGGCTTCCATGTTTTATTTGTTTGTAGATCGCACCTCTCCAATTAGAA
Source organism: Thaumatotibia leucotreta (assembly GCA_025490895.1). Lineage (NCBI taxonomy): Eukaryota > Metazoa > Arthropoda > Insecta > Lepidoptera > Tortricidae > Thaumatotibia > Thaumatotibia leucotreta. Next base: position 76,086 of record JALPQI010003932.1, read on the forward strand.
TACTAACCTGTAAAAACTTAACCCGCTATTTAAAAAAGTTGTGTTTGGTCTGTCAAAAGTTTTAATTGGCTATATTTTATTTCCGTGTGGTGACTATAATGGTGGCAATAAGAATACATTTGTCACCACCCCAACTCCTCCTGCGGGTGTCGTAAGAGTCGACTAAGACAGACCATTATTTGATAAAAGATTGATGATGGGCAGCAGCGTCGTCATAGTGGACACATTACTTCGATCGCCAATCCGCTTGCCCAGCGTGACGATTATGGGCATTTACCTCCTGTATGTCAATCTAAAATAGATGTCATCAACCAGTAGATAATTACCTGAATAATAATAAATAATTACTACGAGTTTAAATTATTTTAAGAATTACTTATCTGTATTTTGACATGTTTCACCGTACAAGAAGGCATAGTTATTACGAATTACATTCCGCCAATTTCAACCACATACAAATTATGCACTTGAATAGACATTTATCAACTAAGCATGACCCAGCTTGGCACAAATTAACAGGTGTTTTTGGGGGCATTTTGCTCATGCGTTACAGTAGCGGCATCGTAAGAAGTCGTTTTTGACAGCTCACAATAGTGTTGTGAAACGCTCGATTTTACCGTCGTAAAATTTTCAGTCAAGTGCGAAAGGGCGTTAGATCTGGTACTTGCCATTGAAAAAGTTTAATTAAAAAAGTGTTAGGTAATCCGAATTAAAAAAGTGTTTGGTAATCTTACTTAGAATCATTAGCAGGCAGCGAAACTTTGGAGCCGGTGACGTCATAATGACGTAAAGTCGCATTTAGGTAAGATGTTTTATAGGACGGATAGGACGTGACCTCTATAAGCAAAATTCATAGCAAACCACTCCCAACCCACGTTGGCAAACTTGCGTGCTGCTAGCTCAGAGTGCAATGTAGATATGCCAAATAGAGAAATGCCGTAAATACAGTATATAAACTCACTAAAACCATTTATTAAAATCAGAGCACATCTAGGTGATAAATAGCGTAGTGGTATATAAATTATTATTCTACGAAAAATAAAATTATACGTGATTTTATAATTGAATTTGTAATTATTATGTGCTTACTATTATTTTAACATAATTTTAATTTTTTATTTATTTTTATGATGTAACTAGTAAGTGATTTGGTGTTAATACTAGCTTATGTGAATAAATACATTGAATTGAATAACAATTATGACATTTATCTGGTTGTCAAGTTCCACACAGTCTGTAAAGCCGCGTATCCACCGGGCACACGGGCTCGCGAGGACCTGTCGAAACCATGACAAACTTTTAGAAAATATGTGCGTACGTAGTATTATAGCAATTATTCGTACCTCCATAAAAAAAGGTTTACTTATTGATTTCGATTGACGTATCGGTAAATTGCAGCAACAGCAGTAACATCACTATTCCGTTCAGGCAACAATGAAGTTTGACATTTGCTCCATTATACCAACTGTCAAATTTTTACAGAACTTCATGTGCAAACAAACGTCAAAAACGACTTCTTACGATGCCTCTACTGTACCTAGGGTAAAAGCACCAGTAGTCAGCCTTATAACGCCTTTTTAAAATGTGAACGGTCGGTATTTATTCAGGATAAGTCGGATAAATGAACGGATCACATCGATACATTAACTGTTTATTACAGTTTTAAAACGAAATAAGAAAAAACATAATATGAATCCTTAAAGTATCAATAATTTAGTTTAAACAAAAAATGGCACTTTTTCCCAGTACTCAGCCGCCAAAATCCAGTAATCAGCCTTTTCGTGCCCAGTACTCAGCCTTCGTATATTACTATCATAATGAGATCAAAATCAGCAATATCTATATGAAAATCAAAGATATTAAATATAATTCTTATTCCTTATACTTAACTCTTTTAAATTGAAGACTTACGGCATGAAACCCGTTGGTCATACGTAAAAAAAATATTTTTCAAGCTCGCAGTATATATATTATCTCCTTATTTCTACTAGTATTAATTATAATAAATATAAAAATATTCAAAACTGAAATATAAAAATATCAGCCAAACCTACATAGATCTAATGTTCATTTGTATAGCCAGTCGTATGTAACAGGTCCATTATTTCTTGATAATTTAGTGTTTTTTTTTTATATTACTAGTCCTCTAAGCTGGTTTAATGAGAGTAAAGTATTTTTTTGGACACAGTATGTATGTTTGTACTTGAGGAGGCTGCTGGCATCGAAATAAACGCAGTGTATTTTGTTTAATGAATAAAATGACTGTGACAATGACTATGACATTCTCTTTGCTGGGGATTTAAACAGGTTCATTACATTAGAAAGAATCGTAACTTTTGAGCTCTTGTCACACATTCTTTTATCCGTTTTTGATCGGGTTATATCCGTTAAAATTGCATCATTTTTCTGTCAAACCTGATGAATCAATTGAAAAATATATTTTCTATTTTCTTGGGCCCTTTTTATTGATTTTACTGGCGTCATTCTGGGTTTGTTTTGTTTTGTGTTTAGTTTTTGTTTGGTTACAGTTTCTTTGTAGCGTCGTTGGGTTGAAAGATATTTCTGGTGTTTTCTAAGACAACAGTTTTTTTTCTTCTTTTTTCTTTTTGAATCCTTGAATTGAATATGTGCTCCATCATCTAGTCTTTAGATGATGTAGCTCATATTCAATTCATGACTCTAGGGGCGCTAGATTTTTTTTATCTTTAGTATTCCGTTTTCTTGTACCTAAACGTAGTTACATAAAATACCTTACCTAAATGTACTAGGTAGAAAGATAATATTATTATAAGTAAATAATTATCGATGTATACCTTAATATTATATCGGTGGCTGAGTACTAGATCCGCGAAATCCAGTGGTCAGCCGTGATAAAAAATAAAATCAAATGGGGCCGACTACTAGGTTTTATATCAAATTGAATAGGGCATGCCTAACTAAATTTGAAAATTTAAATTTAACGGTCGTAACAGTATATAACAATAACAAATAAAATATTAAATGAAGAACCCAAAGGTCAGCCCCCGGTGGCTGAGCACTAGATACGTTGTTGAAAACTAGGTATCCAGTAGTCAGCCCCCTCAATTTATTAGTTAGATCATGATATTTCCACACAAATACAGAGTAATCGAATAGATAAACTAATAAATAAACGAAACAATTACAGAAATCAATAACTTTTGACATCAATATATAGTTTTCTTCCCTTTTAAGTGAACACCACGTGCAGTCAAAAATATGGCGGACATGACACTACCGCTCTCGTCGACGAACACCCCAACTAGCAAAGAAGTCATATAAATCAAGAGTTATACGACCTTTAGCCATATAAGAGTTTTATAGTCGTTTTTAGTTAACCTGTTAGTCAAATAAACGTTATAAATCTGATAGTTTAGTCGTCCTACCAAATAGTCTAATTACTATGGTAAATAAACGTTTTTGCGACTTAATTATACAAACAA
>JALPQI010003933.1:0-80344 GCA_025490895.1 Thaumatotibia leucotreta
CAATATGACGTGTAATTTATTGCTTTAGTAGTCCTCTTCTAATAGCACTTGAATTTACGTACTTTATTAAGCAACCGTGATAGGAAAAAAAAGTTTTGCCAACTACGAGGTAATCTCCGCGAAGTTTTAAAAATCAGTTCAGAGTTTGACATGTGTTTTTATTTAAAAAGTGTTTTAAAAAAGTATACATTTTTTACTAGCTATAATGCTGTTCAGCAGAGAGTAACAAAAAATTACACGTGATTTGACGGTGACCCCCCCCCCCCTCCCCTATAGTTATAATTGGTGATTTTTTCCAGACCAAATATACAGTATGACCTGATTATTGGACAAGTCCTAATGTGGATTATATTACCAGTTTTCATCCACTTTTCAGGTATATTATACAGGGTGTTTTTTTTCGACCGTTCAAATTCTACGTAGTGAAAAAAAAATCAGCTGTTTCATACATTTCGGCCGGCGTAATGCCGCCAATTTGTATGAAACAGCTGATTTTTTTTTTCGCGATTTCGACTTTGTCCCCATAGTAAAAGTTGGTGAGTATGACCTACACATTCACTACGTAGAATTTGAACGGTCGAAAAAAAAACACCCTGTATTATACCTACAAAACAAACTGATATTAGGTTAGTAGGTATATAAACATAAAATGTGGTCAATCAATAATGCAATCTGGCTAAGATTGGCTATAATTCTTCGGGATCTGTAGGTATAGTATATAGCGTTAACTAAAGCTTTTGAAAAACACTTCCCTGCATGCACCTCTAGAACAAAACCAATGAATTTCAAAACTCAAAACTGCATTGCAGTGATAACTAACTACGGAATGAAGACTTGTGAACAACTCTCCCTCTTTAACGAGCTATTACCGGCAATAACATTGGTTACGATAATTTTCGCCGCAGTGGTGTTTGCCGAGCGGTCTTTACAAGGTGCGAAGAGCTTCGCTAATAGCACGACGTGGGGCAAGCTTTCATTGTAAACTTCAGAGACACAGACTGAACATTAGGTGATATTTTAACGACAAACTGGTCTTAATCGCGTATACTTACGTTTAAACTTATCCTGACGTTTCGGGCATGACGTTACACCCGTGGTCGCAGGCAGAATGGCGAGAAAATGTATCAACACCTTCGAGATGTTCGGGTTTTTCGAGCTACCGGCACTTGGTCTTGATTATTCAGGCTAGGGGCGATTAAGACTCGTTTGTCGTTAAAATATGAGTGATAAATGATAATCGTGAAAGTTTAACCACTCACTTGCTTATTTTTGCGATAGACTCTATGTCTATGTAAAATAAGAGTGTTGACATGTAACAAAAGCTACATGAAGCAAGTGAGTGGTTAAATGAACATTTCATTGTATTTGATTTTGCTAATCCTAAAGGCGTGTTGTAGCATCGGAAAAGTAATAGTAGATGGCACATCCGCTTGCACGTCACGCGCACGTGAACGCTATGCCATCTAATATGACATTTACATACGTTACAACGCGCTCGCAATGCACGCGCATCTGGTGTGGCCCAGCCTTAATAGTAGGACAGCACCACCAGCCGTCCAATAGGCCTATCTTGCTATCAACCAATAAAATCACAATGAATGTCAGTCAGTGTCCATAGCCTAGTTGGTAGTGACCCTGCCTACGAAGCTGGAGGTTCCAAGTTCGAATCGCGGCGAGGCCATTATTTGTGTATTTATTTATCACAAATATTTGTTCCTTGGTCGTGGCTGTCTATGTATTTAAGTATTTATATGTATCTATGTGTTATGTAAATCGTCGCTTGGTACCCACATCACAAGCCTTAATTGAGCTTACCGTGGGAGTAGGTCGATTTGTGTAAGATGTCCCGAGATATTTATTTATGTCAAGTTACGGAAATAGCATATAAAAACTAACTTAACTAACGACTTTGTGGAGAAATATTGTACACCTATTTTTAAAAATGTGTAGGAATTTGGAACGAACTCTGGCTCTGTGAGCTCATGCTTCTAAAATCCGAATAATTGTGCCACTGATACTTATTGATATATTATACAGATACTTATTGATTACTTATAGATTATTAGTATGATTTCAAACGAGAAGATTAGATTTTTCAGCACTACATATTTGAAAATGTCATCTTCACGGAGTAGGTAACTGGCCAGAATTAGGAGTTACCCCAGGGTCGGGTTTTATAAAGTTACAATGTACAATTTCGCTGTTTGCCTCTCTAACGCACGCACATATTGGCTAGAAAGAGAGGCAAACAGCGAAATTGTAAATTGTAACTTTATAAAATGCGACCCAGGAAGATGGCATTTGCTGCTGCAACCGCCATCGGTGTACCTACCTACCGTTGGGCCGAATTATCTGGTGCTCAGCAATTATAATAATAATAATAAATAAATAAATAAATATCTTGGGACATCTTACACAAATCAACCTATTCAAATTTACATGGTTTAAATCATTACTAATACCTAATGTAAATGACCATTTCAGGGATCCCACCTACGGCGTTGGTAAACTTCGGCATTTTTTCTTTGGTAAGTATGAAAATGAAAAAAAAAAACCTGGACTCTGTTGACAGCTTCTCAGAATTCAAATTTGAATAAATTGTTGTCAAGGCTATGCATTTAAGGGTTAAAAAATACAACAAAAAAATATATAAAAATAAAATAAATAAATAAATATCTTGGGACATCTTACACAAATCAGTCCCACGGTAAGCTCAATTAAGGCTTGTGATGTGAGTACCAGGCGATGATATATATAATAGATACTTAAATACATAGACAGCCATGACCAAGGAACAAATATTTGTGATAAATAACTACACAAATAATGCCCTCGCCGGGATTCGAACCCGGAACCTCCAGCTTTGTAAACAGGGTCACTACCAACTAGGCTACGGAGGCTGACAAATAAATATATAAAAAAATATATTAAAAAAGTAATTTGGGTTGTTCCACAAAAAAAAATGTGAATGCCATGTTGGCTTAAAATTTTAAATAACAGAATTAACATTATCTCAAGTATCGAACTTGCTCTACATCACCGTCATTTGACAAACCAAGTAATAGAGAGCAGCAGGACAAACACAACTTAGGTACATGACTGTAAAATCTCTAGTAAAAGTTTCATCTAAGACCTCTAATTCGGTTAGGTCGAAAAATAGCTAGTAAATTCTAAGTACCTACCCATAACTAAATCTCGTCATAACGATTAAACTAGAAAATAAAAATAACCTATCTAGCAGATATCCTATCCTATGGCTTAAAGTCAAGTTCTAATGCCTACCTAATTATACTAACAAAGAAGTGATTTGCATAATTCACAAAGCATTGCCTAGCTTTTAACAGTAATGTAAGCGGCTTTGAATAACTTATTATCTAACCCAACTGAAGATTACTTTTCTTTGACTCTTAACCCTTTATCACAACGAGACATGCTCATGAATAAATAAAATATTATAATCATTAAAACTAATATTCTATAATCTTAACTAATTAGAAAAGTAATAAAATGTACTTACCATACTCAACATGATCCTAGTCCGATTTGAAATTGGAACGTAAGTAACGAACGCCGGTTCTAAATTTGAAAATGCGTCGTGTGCGTGCGCGCACGGCCGGTCGCGAACTGAGCGCGGAGACACTCGTCTCGTGAACGATGAACTTTAAGAGCGCCGGCGCCACTGCACTCATGCTCTTTACTTTATTATAACCTGGCTTATTACTGTTGCACCGTCTGTGGAACCAGTCTAATACGATCCATAGAAGGATAACTTATGGGACTAAGTATGTGTATTGACCAGGTATAGTTTGAACCTGCAGAGAATATCTTATACAATGCATTACTTCTTTTTATTATGCTCTACCTACTCCTTTCAAGAAGTACGGCACTATTTGGAAAACATAAGGCCGCTTATAACTTACAGATATATCCATCCGTTAGGAAACACTAGCTTCTGTCTACTTTGCCGTTAGAAATCGCACGTTTTGTACTCTTGTTTTTGACTAGTTGTACGTACAATAATAAAAAAAATATATATTAAAAGTGTCCAATGTTAAAGTCAAGCGTACAAATTTTGAATAGGCAAAAGGGTTATTCAAATCAAAAATAAAACCCACGCCGGAGCATTCACTTCGTACTTACGATTGGAATTACTCTACGTATCCGATCAGCATTCCATTAGGACAGGTATTTTTGGACACTATCGGTCAGGCCGACCCTTGAGTTGAGACCAACTGTTTATCTTACAGATCTGATAAGAAAGGACGTTTTGTTGATTACGTCAACAAGGGTATTGGATCTTCCGCTCTCTTAACGGTATTGACCGCTTTGCTTATTGGATGTATCAACAATATCAACTTTAAGTTACAACCAAGTGTGAGTTGGGGAATAAGTTAGAGGCCATAGTAAACCTGGTTTTTATAGCAGCAATGAAATTTATAATACCACTTCCACTCGATTATTTTACGAACTCGTTGGAACAACTACTTTGACACAGATAAGTTACTACAATTTGGCGTAGGTACCCATGAGAAAATTAAAGTTCTATAACGACCGAACCAATCGAATTTATTAAACACTCCTTACGCGAGTTATAAGTAGATAACTTATTTATTCTTACAATCAATACACAATTTAATACGTTTTATTTGAATATCAAACTAAGTTAGTAACTTTTGTTCTTTGTTTAAATTTTTGTCTAATCTCTTAAACAAAACGTTTCTGCAATAGACAAAGAATTCTCCACTACTGATAAAAGAATTCGCGGAACAAATATGTTGACATGTCAACTAAGATAACGTTGGGGTCACGATCATTCGCACAAAGGGAATAAAAACAATATTACGCTTGATTCTTTACTGCTTTCCTGTGTACAATGCGCTTATGTCTACTCACACAACCGGCCGTCCTGAAGGTCTTCCAACATTCCGTACAACTGAAGGGTCTTTCGTCAGTATGGATTCTCTTGTGTACAGTTAAAATTTCTGTAGTATTGAATCTTTTTCCGCAAGTGTCGCATTCGTGGTTCCTTTGATTGGCGTGGTGGACAAAATGGCGTCTGTACTGGGCGAGTATATGGAAGGTTTTGCCACAAACCTCGCAGGTTTTCTTCGGCGTTGGGTCGTGGATGGCCCTGTGAATGACCAGCCCGCTTTTGAACTTGAACTTCTTCCCGCAGACATCGCAGGAGTAGAATTTTCCGGAGGAATGCATGTCTAGGTGGCTGCGCAGGTTCCGTGTGTGCTTGCCGCAGACTTCGCATACTTTCCAGTAGTCGTACCTTCACCAAAACAAATTACAATTTTAGATGTAATTTATGTTGGAATAAAGAAGACTATTTTGGGCCTAGTTGGTGAGCCTTCGCAGTTTTTTTGGTAACCTTCTTTTAAGAATTACATATATAGTTAATTGTGGATCAGATTAAGCATGAAATATACGACCTACACGTAATTTTTTTCATTGTCATACGATAGCCTGTTTTCTGGTTTATAAGTGTTTAAAATCAGAGTTTGGACTATGTTTCAAATTCTACACTATATGCTTCACACTTATGAATCGTAGTTACTTCAAGAATATTTAAAAAACAAGCAAGAAAACAATTAACAACACTACTAGACGAATCATATACGAAATCATTATAAAAAAACAGATCATACTTCATTTTCCGGATCTTCTTTTTTTTCCGCGCAAATATCATCTTCGACTCTGGTTTCGTCCGTTTCTTTTCCTGTTTCTTATCCGAGTCACTGTGAAAATCATCGAAATGCGTATCCACGTCCATATCTTCGTGATCATGATTGTCCATATTATTGACGGCCCCGTGGTCATCTATGCTGTCTATGGCTACTTCGCTTTTGATAGCTTTTGTTGCGCGGTAGTGTTTGTCGACGTCTTGGCATTTTCGTCTGAATTTGTACGCGTGCTCTAGATCGCTCAGACAGTTGAGACATATTTGCCACGGAAGTTTATCGGATTTATCCACCTGTAAAAGTAGCTTGTTTGTGTATGGTTTTCACAAATCAGTATATTGTTCTGAATATATGTGAGCAGTTTGGTGAAAACGTCTCACTTTGCCGCTTACATTAGGGTGCTTAGACATTTGATTTGTATAAAGGTACAAGCCACATCCGTCTTTATGGTAAGCAACTAAGTGGGATGTTTTTACTAAAACGTCACATAATTATACTCATTAATAAATGGATATCACCGTCGCCGTTATTTCTGTTACAGAGTCCTCGAGTATCAAATTCACATTTACGAACAAGGTATTCAGCCAGTCGGACTAGACCTTCTAACTTACGGCGTTTAACGGTAATCGGGTAAAGCTGAGGAAGTGAAGACAAGTCAGTACTAATCACGTGTAACCTGTGTGCTTACATGATTGAGAGCCGTGAGTTTAAAGAAGACTTAGGTACTTTCTGTCTATCATAATCGACTATTGGTGGAAGCGAGAGGGTTAGAAAGTCTGCGTCTTAAAGACACGGCTGCAACTCTCACTGTAAGCACTCATGGCAAAACAGTCTTACTCTACTAACATTATATACCTCGATGCCCCCGATAGCGCGCAGTTTAGAGGCGAGATCCACGCCTTCCTCGTCGGCCTTGTTGAGCTCGATTGAGCCGTCTGACCCGTAGCAGGAACGGCATTGCTTTTCCGTCCATTCTACCTTGGGATTTAGCCTGGAGAAAAAAGTGTCGGCTAATTATTTGAAACAAGAACTACTGATATTTTTTAGGAAACTCCTCGTACCATTATTCACATTTTGGCATAGCTAGTTTACCACTGCCACATATATGTGACAGCAAATAACGCTTAAGAAATTATATAAGCATTGATAACAATTAAAATTTTAATACAAACACAGTTTTACGAATAATAACAAACTAATTCTTCAAATTTATATGTCACAGTTCTGAAATATATCCATTTCGGACACTCTTGTCTAAGACGATGAAGGAGCACAAACTATTGGGGCGGAGAGTCAGTTAACGGACTTGCCGACACTATATTTTGGTGCCGTGACCAGGATTTTGAAGTTATAATATGAAGTGAGGAAGTTAAATGATTCCAATTTTATAATACGAATTTAATTTGGTTCCGTTATTTAGTGTTCGCTAGTCCTTATCGTGATTTTCAATCTGAATCCTGGGATCAAAGTTTAAATCATACATTTTCCTTAAATGACACAGGGAACGTGAATAGAAAGTAAGTTTTAAAAACATCGTGACCAACCTCTGCTTCAAATCCAACAGCTTGATATCATCTTCAAAATCATCATTATCAACTTGGTCCCCATTGTCCCCTTGGTCCCCGTGATCTACATGGTCCACGTGGTCGTAACTGTCATCTTTCTGCTGCTTGATTTTGGGCTTGATCTTCAGCAGGTCGTACTGTGCCATGGCCTCGAAGTACGCCCAATGCTCGTTCAGGATACCCTTGTTGGCAAATTTCCGTTTCCACTGGAAATTAGTAACCTCTTCAACGCCAAGCGTTAAACAAAAATGACAGGTTGTTGATATCGGTACTCCTCGCAATCCCGATATTTAGAAGTTTAACCTATCGTATGTTGCTGTCATAAACTTATCATTCAAGTTATGACTTTGATATTGATTGAATCATAATAGGGTTAAGGAAAATTTTACATTGACGTGTATGTCTAAATTGACGTGTATTGTTACTTATTTATTCACTAATTGACCTGTGTGAATTGTTAACAAATTGTCGCAATTACCTTAAATGTTTTGAGCAGATGCGTCCAAATCTCTTCCAAATCCAACAAACTGTGTTCGATAGGGATTCCCATACTTCTGAGTCTTTTCTCTATTTCCCTGAAAATGCAAGAGTTTATTACATATATTAATTTAAAGGTTTATTAAGATGCACCGCCGTATTTCAACATTTTATTAAGCGTAAGCGTTGCTAAAGTATTAATAAACAAGATGTTAGCGATTTTAAATCCTATTCCTATTTCTGAAATTATCCCAAGGCATTGAAATAAAATAATAGCAATTTTTAATACCTCCATGCTGAACTTTGATCTCGATATTTGGTATATTTGAATAGATAATCTAATTCCGTTCTTGCGCTTATAAGATTTAAGACCCATTCTTCTTGCCCTAATAAAAAAATACGTTATGAGATAAAAATAAATGTTTTAAACATACCATTGAATTATTATAATGAAATGAAATGTACATTTACATTACAAAGCCAGAGTTTGAATAGTAGGATCAACAATGTCAAAACTGGGTAAGGCATATCATACTTACATCTCAGAAGCGGGTTGAGACTCAAATGTTCTTCGCCCAAATACAACTCAAATAGCGTGTAGTAAATCCAGCTTTTGTTGTTAGTGGCTTTTGCCTTCTGGTATTCCTAAACATAAATAAATAAAATGTATAATCTAACTCAAGACCATCATTAATTTGTCGTATTAAGAGCGCGGAATCCATTTTTCGACGGCTGATCGACTTTACCCGGTCATAAAGGCCCTTAGCTAATAGCCGTGTCCACACTGCACGACTTGCGCGGCAATTTCCTCCCAAGCCGACTTATTCTGTGTGGACATGGCAAAAGTAAGAGGGTGTAAATCGTCTAGCTTCTAGGATGAGCTCTAGGATGTAATGATCAAAAAGATGTCGCTCTTAGGTTCTCCGCAAATCAATCGACGCGGAATCGGCTTAAGTCGATTGAAAAAACCTTTTTTTTATGTGACGAAGGTAGACAACTGAGCTCTCAGCCCACCTGATGGAAAGCAGGAACTGAGGCCCATGGACATAGTGACCAAAAAATCGTCTATGCGCTGCCTACCCTGAGGCCTTAGATGGATTGCCTCTATCTATGCCAGTAATTAATTAATTACACCGGCTATCTTACCCCCAAACCGAAACACAGCAGTGCAAACACTGCTATTTAGCTGCAGGTTAACGGGTAAGACGATGGTAGCTGACCCTTATGTTGTGACATTGGTTAAGAGCGTTTTCGACCAGTTTATACTACGAACAAATAAAACATGGAAACCGCACGCCATACTAAATTGCCTTTCAAAAACGGTCCTGAATTTTAGTTGAAAGGTGTCACCTCCTCTTCAATGCATCACGGCAATGAATTTCAATGTCAACCTATAAAAACTTAAACCGCCATTTAAAAATAGTTGTGATTGGTCCATCAAAGTTTTGATTGGCTATATTCTATAAACAATTGTCAAAGATGTTGCGCCGAAATATGCGCGTTGTTAAGAAAAGCGCTATGTCCTGCCCATCTTAGCACAATTGAACAATTGTCTTTTGGGGCATTTTTGAGCTGGCGTTAGACGTCCATGTTATATATGGTCGCAGAATTTATACCAATCAGCCGTCGTCAAGTGAAATACCGCCCTAGTAGGCACATTGCATGCCGTTTATAATGTGTACAACTTACCCCGAATGTCGCCGACCATTTCCGGCATATATCTCTACCGTTCAGTGTGTCTGGGAAACCATATTCCTGCTTCATTATGTTCAGCAAATCACTGCGCCAAATAGAAAAAAAAAACTATATTGTGCGTGGTAATAGGTAAAGCTCATAAATTAAAATTGATCTTATTTAGCCTCCATAGCCTAGTTGGTGACCCTGCTTACGAAGCTGGAGGTTCCGGTTTCGAATCTGGGCGAGGGCAATATTTGTGTATTTATTTATCACTAATATTTGTTCCTTGGTCATTGTTGTCTATGTATTTAAATATCTATATGTATCTATCTATTATAATTATATATCGTCGCTTGGTACCCACATCACAAGCCTTAACCCATCAAATCCCATTTGCTTCTGTATGTACATCCGTCATCATATTATGATGACGCTGGGGCTCAAAGGGTTAATTGAGCTTACCGTGGGACTAGGTCGATTTGGGTACGACATGTTCCAGATATTTATTTATTTATTTACCTTCTTGGACTCCAGTGACTTATATATTAACACTGTATGTAAGCTAAGACCGATATATAAGTCACGGTCTACAGAGTAATATAGACCTACACGCAAGTGCGTAACGTTCACATTCTGTATTTATGATGACGTGGCATCTGAGTGTCACCTTTTGTATTTGACGAGGCGTCGAAAAGGTTAACTTGGTAATGAAGTTCAATATGGAATATTGGTTAAAGAAATACGGATGATGACTCACTTCCAAGCCCATTTCCGTTCTCTGAACAGCCAGTCGTTTTGTAATCGGATTTGAATGAACGACTCTGTAATGTCTTTGGACCCTGAAAATGAATTAAGCATGAAGTAACAAGCAAGCATGCTGTATGAAAGATAAAATAGTACATTACGACACAAGTGCGAAAATCATGAAATTTCGTTTTTGCACGTGTCTCGTACGACGTTTTTTAGTACAGATGGACCTCCGAAGTTTTAGACCTGACGTAAAATGATCTTTGATGAATGATTCTTTGTCACTGGACATTTGCAGTTTCGTATTTTATTTATAATTGATGTATTTTATAATTATTATGTTATCTCATTGCCATTAACAAATTTTTAATTATTATTTTTTTTGACATTTTACAATTTCCGTGTATTCATTAATTCATTCGTTTATGTAATAAAATTGTGTTAAGTTGATGCATGTGATTGGCTTACAAATTAATATTTGCATGCTTAGTTAAGCAGAATGTATCGGACAACTTGAAAATTGACCACCATATTATGTATTATTACATTCTTGCAAATAAATGATTTGAATTTGAATTTTGAATTTAAAAAGGTTATTTTAACGCTGAAGCATTCCATTTATGTGTAGATATTTTGAATTTTTAATAAAATCTGTGAAATAGACACAGAACTCTGGTGAGACTCATTTATCATTTATATTAAGAGACTGGAGTGTCACTGAACAATGAACATGCATGGCATTGTATAACGGCCAGCCTCCAATATATTACCAATATCTGATAGTGAAGGATGTTGAAGGTGCAGTGGTTACAATATTGATACTCACATTGAAACTCGTCACCCTCGCTATCCTGAGCCTTGTTCTTGAAATACTTATTGCTGGACTTGCGACTCCGACTGAAGAACTCAACAGGTCTCTCTGTTTCCAACCGCACTATGTAGTCGGGGTCGAAGCGCTGGTAATAGCTCAACATGGCTTCGTATAACGGCCAGCCAACGTCTACGTCTTTACGCAGTTTCTGTCGGTGCTTTCTCTGGATAAAAAATATTATTTGGTGTTATAAATTATATCATGTGACCTTATTATACTTACAATGAAATAAAACTACTTTTTTAGTACAGACAGATGGTGGCTTTTTTAGGCTCTAGTGCGAGAAGTGTGTAATTTTACGTCAGGTTTGAAACTTCGGAGAGCCATCTGTACTATCGGTCGTGTTTTAAAACATCGCCACTCGTTTCGAATTTCATGTTTTTCGCACTTGTGTCGTAATGTACTAATTTGGTATTATAAATTATATCATGTGACCTTATTATACTTACAATGAAATAAAACTACTTTTTTATCTAACTTTTTTAAGGAACCTTTGTCTGAAAAAACATGTCGGCTCCGTTAGGCCTTTTCATTTAAACAATAAATATGGGATTACAATAGCTAATATAAAAACTAATATAGAAAAAAAAACAACTAACGGGCATAATTATTTTCGAGCGCCCCAGATGCCCCACCAATCCGGTCACACCTCTGTGGAAATAGCTAGAAAGCTCGACATATTTTTGGCTGCTATGGTAGAGACACGAAGGCACTACAACCAATATAAAACTATAGAAGAATAGCACCAAAATAGAACTACTTAAAACGGATTATATCGCGTATATTAATTATATTGACGTTTCGAATACTTTACACTTACAGGGTTCGTGGTCTGCGGGCGACTGACGATGGAAGATTTTTTTTCCGTAAAGTATTCGAAACGACGGGATGTAGTTAAATTTAATTAATATACGCGATATAGTTAAATGTGTTGGCTCTCTCCCGTTCTGGAGCGCAGTTCCGTGTTTCTGATTCGATCGGTTCTACGAACACAAAGTATGCTGCGCTCCATTGCCCTCTGGTAAGGGATCATCCATTAATTACGTCACACCTCAAGGGGGAGGGAGGGGGTCCACAAAATGTGACATATCGTGACAGGGGGGAGGGAAGAGTTCTATGTTTGTGACGTCACAATCCTCACATACATGAATACATGAACATAAAAGAATAGAAAATCCAAAATCCTTGGATGGAGAAAGAATAAGTTAATTTTCTCTTCATTGATTTGACAAATCATTTTAAGCAATCCTAATAAAAAGTTACTTTCAAAGTGATGTTGTCATTTTTACCTTTTTAAACTAAAAAAATCTACATGTGACGTCACACTAAGGGGGGAGGGTGTAGTTAATTGTGACGAAGTGTGACAAGGGGGGAGGGAGGAGTCAAAAAGTCATAAAATTGGTGTGACGTAATTAATGGATGATCCCTAAACCTCTGGTAAAGCAAAAGCGCTGTTGAAGGGTGACCTTCCACTGTGTCTCAAGCGCAAACTCAATGACATTTTTCATAGGGGCGTTCAAGTATTACGTAACGCAATTTTGGGCCGTAAATAAACGTTACGATGCGTTACAGGGGCGGGAGGGGGTCTTTCTTACAACACGTTACGTAACATTGTTTTTTTTTAAGTAAAATACTAGGGAATCAAAACTCTCAAATTGGCAACACTTTTCAGTTACGCTTAACGGGGAATCCGATTACCGCAAAGGCAATTAAAACCATACCAAGTATAAAAACTATAACATAACTTTTTGCGACTTTAGGGTAAAAATGGTCATTTGAGTGTTACGTAACGCTTAGAGAGGGGGGTACAGAAGAACGTTACGGTGATTTACAAGAGGGGAAGGGGGGTCGAAAATCTTCAAAAATTGCGTTACGTAATACTTGAACGCTCCCTTACACTGAATTATTTTAATTAAACTTTAAATATATTTATTTATAAACTTACATTGAATATGGTAATGATGTGCTGCCAAAGTCCCTTCATGTCTTGGATGCAGCAGTCTGCGGGTAGATCCTGACTTCTCATTGCCTTTTCCACGGTCCTGCGGCCATTATTTATAAAATTTTATAAGGCCAGTGATTAATAATTAATCACTAGCCTTAATAAAACACACCTATAAAATATTCTCAAATGAAAAAAACTTAGCAATCCTTATTATAAAACAAAAAAAAACAAAATAGATCTATAAAAAAAAAACAAAATATGTATCTAAATAATATTGAGTCTGTTATCTCAGTTTCATTGGTTTACAATAACTGAATTATGTCATGGAAGAAACTTAAGTAAGAGCTCTTTCCAAAAACTATTTCATAAGTATAAAATTAAAACCAAGTTAGTTTTATTCAGTGTTACCTCCAAAAGTGTTGGTAATCTACTTTCATCTCTTTTGCCTCCGATATGCAGATTACTAGCTTCAATCGCCACTCATCATTCCCTACAAAAACGTGCTAGTTATAGAAAAAATATTGATAAATACATAGTTTTAAAGTAAAATGTACAATATTATTACTTCCCATAAAGACTAAATTTGCCTTCATCTTTATAGAAATAGCTTCATTTTTATGACAAGAAATAAGGGAATGTAAGAATAAATAATAATAAATAAATAAATAAATATCTTGGGACATCTTACACAAATTGACCTATGAAAGAATCACACACAAGAATTTAAACATCTATAAATTCAGTAATAGGTTGAAATCCCTTCATCTTTAAGTCCTGCTAGTCTAACATCACACATAACAAAATGTAAGAACAATAAAATTTTCAGTCAAGGGTACAAATATGAGTAGTATATGTGTCAGTGCACATGGAAATGTCCCTTGTCACAGTGTTTAAAATTGACTTTATCAAAGAACACATAAGGTCTATTTTAAGAGTTGTGACAGGGTGCTTTCCATGTGCACTGACACATATTTAATCTATGTTGACATAAAGTGAAAAGGTGTATTTTGGAATCTTGTCTTGTGTTGTGAACTATACACTGTTTTCTTAGCAGTTCATAAAAGCTGTACTTGAAATTAAAAGGCAATACTTACATGATTCATATTTATCCAGAATGCTGGTTTTACCATAATGTTTTTCAAACATCTTGTAGTACATCCAACTTTTATTCTTTTTTTTCTTAGCTATTTTATAGCACTGCAATAAATATTGAATCGTTTACTTAATGGTCAAGTTTCTGAATTACATTCTATCAAACTTGTTCTGTCCAACCTTTGACCAACATGCAACATGTGTGACATCCATGGGATGTTGCAGTCATTTTCACATTTAGTACAGGGAACCCAACAGTCAAGTATTTCAATCAATAAATTCATCAACTAAAGTAATCTCTTAGAGCAATTCTATTGTATTGTGTACTAGATTGTTGGAGTCTGGGATGGGATGTTGATTTGTTCTACAACTGTGATTTTAGTGGCCTTGTGCAGATGTTTTATTTGGTTTAGTTTCCTTTGTGAAAACTTCACATCCATGATTATAGATTAGCCAATCACCCATTACTGTGTGCTCCAGTACTATGAACCATGAAAATAACTATAGCACCATAATACCTATATGTTATAATATTGTTATTTTTATTTAATGACATGTAATGTTACTGGTTTTGTTGATTTTAAAGACAAACGGGTCTTAATTGCGTAAACTCATGTTTAATTATATCCTGACTTTTATTAAAATGGAATAAAAATTGTACAATTATTATAAATTTGCAACTTACATCATAAGTATAAGACCACTTCTTCCGCACATGATCAAGTGTCATAGATTCTGGGTATCCATTTTCCAATAATATTGTGCGAAACTCCCTGTAAGTAATATATTAAAGTGAGTTAAATTTCTTTTCTCTTTCACTTTCACTTTAAAAACGAATTCTGAAAGTTTATTCATATATAGATTATCGCATTGCGCTCAATAAATAAACTGAAACTGTCTTACGCCCAGGGCTGTTTCTTTTTTTTAAATAACCAATCATTCTGGAAACGAAGTTCAAGCATTTTCTTGGTAAGTTCAGTCGTCCCTGAAAGCAAAAACATAATTTAACACAAATGCAAATTAATACACCAGCAAATCACGACATACTTTACTACGTACATAAAAATGCCTTTTCTTCCATGGTAATTTAGCTTGCACGAGTTTACAAATATAAATGAATAACGCTGATCTGCCGACTGCTCAATGAAGAAGGTTTTAATTCATATTTTAGCAAAAAATGCCAAAATAGCAAATTAAGCAGGCCACACACGTAAGGGTGTACCTGACAGGTTTGCCTGTACAGTTACGCCTGTCAGGTAAAATTGAGTTGAGAAGATGACATACACGTAGCAGTAAACCTGCGCAAAATTTCATTTGAAACCATGATTCTTAATCCGTGATCAGGAGTAGAAAAACATTAAAATTTAGCCAAAATTAAACTTATTCGGCGAGGTCTCAAGTTATTTCTTCACTGTTTAATTTAAAAGTGAAAATCTAATTAAAACAAATTACCTCTTATACGTGGTCATCCTACAGCATAAAGTTTAACTACGATACGTCAAGTGCCATCAGTACCGTCAACTGGGGTGCATAGGGATGGCTAGGTGAATAGGGACAAAAACTGGAAACGACATTTACTTCATAATATCTTTAAAACTTCTTCACACGCATTTGCTTGTGCGTTACCAAATAAAAGTAGATTATATACTGATGCCAATGGCAATACTGGACAGGCATGAAGGTAGCGGTAGGTGGTCGAACTGACAGTTCAAAGTTGACGTCGCCAGTGAACCGTTCAAATGTGCTCCGGGAGTCTTTAAAAAAATTATGTTTTTAAACAAGTTAAGCAGTGCCGGCAGTTATAAAGAGATTAACCGTGTATTAAAGAAGGTGTTTATGTCACGGTAAGTTGAAATTATCTTTGTTTCAATACCAAAATTGCGAAAACAAAAACATAAGGAAGTTTTGAAAAAAAACAGAGGTTTATAGGGACGCTTTGGGGGTCGATAGGGACGGCTTGAGGGGTGGATCGGGTCGGCTTTGACAGTTAATAGGGACGTAATTAGTTCAAATAAGGACGATAAAGGGTGTATTGGGACAGGGCTGCCAAAATTATTTTTATGATTAAATGAATATATGTTTCGTGTTTTAAGTACATAAGTAGGTACCTACTACCAATTAACTTACTTTAACCAACACCTACTACCAATTGACTTCTTTAACCAACATTTAAATGAGTGAATTTCGGAAGGTTTGCTGACACTGGCTTTAAGTTTTTTTTATTAAGTAATTTGTTATTTTACGGTAAGTATAGGAATGGCCGTGTGGTGACGGCAGGAATAATACATTTGTCACCACCCCAACTCCTCCTGCAGGTGTCGTAAATGTCGACTAAGGGATTGAAGTGTCACTGACCATACTTGATTAAAGATTGATGATGGTTTTACTGCGATCGCAAATCCGCTTACCCAGCGTGGCGATTATGGGCATTTACCTCCTAATGCGTCTATCTATACGCGTAGTTAATAGGAGAGGCCTACGTCCAGCAGTGGACTATCATAGGCTGATGATGATGATGATGATGATGATGATGATGATGATGAAGTATAGGAAAACATCGTGAGGAAACCGGATTAATCCCGATTAGGTTACTTTTACCCTCTAAATTTGAAAGCAGTTGCTTTCGTAAAAATTAGTTCCTAGTGTTCCTACGCCTCTTCTTGGTATTATAGTTGCTAAAGCGGACCCTAGGTACGTACCTGTAAGCTTATTATTTTTGTGACAACCCTAGCCATTTTTCCCTATTGGTCCCTTATTCGTTGCTATTGACCCCGTATGCAGCCTGAATAGGGACGGCCGGTTTTTTTGAAAAAAAGGGGGTTTAGATTGATTCTATCGTAATAAAACTATCATAAATAGGATCTCTAACATAAGATTAAAGTTTTGAAACCATAACATTGAGCTCGTTCATGGAAATATTCCGTTAAAATCTTACTCAAAGTTCAAAATTGTCCCCATTGACCCCAGTTGACGGTATGGCGGGAAACGGGAATATGACGGATCTTATGTCAATAAAGAGTTTTACTCTACTACTCATTATCTTATCAGTCCAACACTAATAACGACGAACATAATTGATAGGAGATTAAATTAACGTGCATTACCTAAACTTGCCGTGTGGTGACGGCAGTAAGAATACATTTGTCACCACCCCAACTCTTCCCGTGGGTGTCGTAGGAGTCGACTAAGGGACTAAAGTGTTACTGATCATACACTTGACCCGGGTATGTCTGAAAACTACGACCAAGACCACCGGGGGATGGGCAGCAGCATCCCTAAAGTGCGGTGGAGACACTGCGATCGCCAACCCGCATGCCAAGCGTGGCGATTATGGCAAATACCCCCCAAAATGAAAATGATTGTACAAAAAAGGCCGCGGCCCCGAGGTTCCGGCGACCCCCGGTGCCCTGGTTATGGTAGCGGCCAGGGTGCTAGCGGGGTCAGGGGTGCTAAGAATCTCCGGCAAAGATCCGGCTACCACCACCGACGACCTCTGGCCCTGGCAACGTACAACTCACGTACACTGCGGAGCGACGAAAAGTTAGTGGAACTGGAGGAAGGATTGAGCAAGTTGCGTTGGGACATTGTGGGATTGTCAGAAGTCCGAAGAGAGGGCGAGGACACGATAATCCTAAAGTCCGGCAACTTGCTCTATTTCCGGGAGGGCGACCAACAGTCCCAGGGAGGTGTCGGGTTCATCGTCCACAAGTCCCTCGTAAACAACGTGGAGAAGATCGAGAGTGTGTCGGCTAGGGTGGCGTACCTTATACTCAGAGTATCTGAGAGATACTCGCTGAAGGTCATACAGGTGTACGCGCCGACTTCGACACACTCCGACGACGAGGTGGAGGCTATGTATGATGATATCTCAAAAGCCATGCATAGCTCCAGAACCTACTTCACCGTTGTTATGGGGGACTTCAACGCGAAACTGGGCAAGAGAGATGGTGACGAACTGAGGGTGGGGCAATTTGGGGTTGGACGTCGGAACCACCGGGGCCATCTGCTGGCTGGTTTCTTGGAGAAGGAGGGACTCTACATGATGAACTCCTTCTTTAAGAAACGCGAGCACAGAAAATGGACTTGGATGAGTCCCGACGGTGCAACTAAAAACGAGATCGACTTCATCATGTCGACGAAGAGACATATATTCAACGATGTTTCTGTGATCAGTACGGTTAAAAACGGTAGCGATCACCGCCTGGTAAGAGGCACGTTGAATATATGTCCTAAGCTAGAACGCTCGCGACTGATGAAGTCTACGCTCCGTCCTGCACTCCATCTCCAAAACCCCGAGAGCTTTCAGCTGGAACTCCAAAACCGTTTCGATTGCCTAGGCGATGACGTGGACGTATTCAACGACGGGTTTGTGGAAGCTGTCCATAGCGCTGGGTCTAAGTTTTTTAAGGCCCAGCGGACAAATAAGACCAGAAAGCTCTCAGACTCCACTCAGAAGCTAATGGAAAAAAGGAGTGAACTGGTTCTACAATCCTCAGTTGATGCGACTTTATACCGGCAGCTCAACAGACAGATCTCTAAGTCCCTCAAACGCGATATGCGCCAATTCCGTACCAAGTGTATAGAAGAAGCCATCGAGCGGAACAAGGGCTCTAAAGTTTTTGCAAGGGATCTGTCTGTTGGGCAAAGCCAGCTCGCCAAATTAAAGACTGAGGATGGTAGAATCGTCACATCCAGATCTGAGCTGCTGAGTGAGATAGAGGGTTTTTATGGACAGCTGTACACGTCAACTAGCAGACCCGAAGTTGATCTAGCGGAAGACCTCAGAGCTAGACTGACCCGACACTATACAGAAGACATCCCGGACATCAGCCTGTGCGAGATTAGAATGGCTCTTGAACAGCTCAAAAATAACAAGGCGCCTGGGGAGGACGGAATTACAGCTGAGCTTCTGAAGGCGGGTGGTAAACCGATCCTTACGGCCCTTCAGAAGTTGTTCAATTCCGTCTTACTGGAAGGGAGAACGCCAAAGGCATGGAACAGAGGTGTGGTGGTACTGTTCTTCAAAAAAGGTGACAACGCTTTATTGAAGAACTACCGACCCATCTCACTTCTGCGCCATGTCTATAAGCTGTTTTCAAGAGTCATTACGAATCGTCTTGCACGCAGGCTTGATGACTTCCAGCCTCCCGAACAAGCCGGTTTCCGAAGAGGCTTTAGTACCGTAGACCACATCCATACACTTCGCCAGGTTATACAGAAGACTGAAGAATATAACCTGCCCCTCTGTTTAGCGTTTGTGGACTACGAGAAAGCTTTCGATTCGATCGAAACGTGGGCAGTACTACAGTCTCTCCAACGGTGCCAAGTCGACTACCGCTATATCGAGGTGTTGAAGTGTTTATACGAGAGCGCCACAATGTCGGTCCGACTCCAAGACCAGAGCTCGAAGCCTATTCTGCTGCAGCGGGGAGTTAGGCAAGGAGATGTCATCTCCCCTAAGCTGTTTACCGCTGCACTGGAGGATGTCTTTAAGACTCTGGACTGGAGAAGGCTGGGTATCAACGTAAACGGCGAGTACCTCACTCA
The DNA here is from genome assembly GCA_025490895.1 of Thaumatotibia leucotreta. Taxonomy (NCBI): domain Eukaryota; kingdom Metazoa; phylum Arthropoda; class Insecta; order Lepidoptera; family Tortricidae; genus Thaumatotibia; species Thaumatotibia leucotreta. Next base: position 19,609 of record JALPQI010003933.1, read on the forward strand.
CCTTCGATTCGCTGACGATATAGTAGTCTTGGCTGAGACCTTGGAGGACTTAAGTACTATGCTCGTTGACCTCAGTAAAGCCTCCGAGCGAGTTGGTCTTAGGATGAACATGGATAAGACGAAAATCATGTCGAATTCCCATGTAGCACCAACTCCCGTAATAATCGGAGACTTTACACTCGAAGTTGTAGACGAATATATATACCTAGGGCAAACTATTCAGTTAGGTAGGTCCAACTTCGAGAAAGAGGTCAATCGTCGAATCCGACTCGGTTGGGCAGCGTTCGGGAAGCTACGACACATATTTTCGTCCAATATTCCGCAGTGTTTGAAGACGAAAGTCTTTAATCAGTGTGTGTTGCCAGTGATGACATACGGTACTGAAACGTGGCCGCTTACAATGGGTCTCATAAGAAGGCTCAAAGTCACCCAAAGGGCAATGGAGAGGGCTATGCTAGGAGTCTCTCTGCGTGATCGGATTAAAAATGAGACCATCCGCAGCAGAACCAAAGTAACCGAAATAGCTCTCCGAATCGCTAAACTGAAGTGGCAGTGGGCGGGGCACATTGCGCGTAGAACCGATGGCCGTTGGGGCGGGAAGGTTCTTGAGTGGCGGCCACGTACTGGAAGGCGTAGCGTGGGTAGGCCCCCCACAAGGTGGACCGATGACCTGGTGAAGGTCGCAGGAGTCCGCTGGATGCGGGTGGCGCAGGACCGGTCATTGTGGCAATCTTTGGGGGAGGCCTATGTTCAGCAGTGGACGTCTTTCGGCTGATATGATGATGATGATGATGACCTAAACTTGGCAAAGCTTGAGCAAGTAAAGCAATTTGTTTTCAAACAGTACAATTAAATAAAAACAATAAAACTGCATACCTGACCAACTAAAATAAAAAACATTATTTTAAACATAATTCAACAAGTGTTCAAAATGTCCACCGTGTTGTTCTTGACACAGATCCGCTTGATTGTTCCTGTGATTGGATTGATTCTTCTTCAACAAAGAATCTAAAGATTTGTTGATCCAGATCGTCATGATGACGAGGTCGTCCAGGTACTTGAGCATGTTGTGGCACTGTAAACTGTCCGAAGTCGCGAAGTTTTTTGGTGCATGCGATTTATTAAATTGTGTCCGGGAATTGGAACTTTGGATAAAGTTCGTGAAATAACTGTTGGGTTCGCCTTGTGCTATTCGTTTGTATTGACAAACAATACAAACATACAGTATCGTAACGCTCTATGTTTGAGTACGGATGTGGTGGAGGCATGATTTTTGGTGAATAATTATAATTTTCTCATTCAATATCCGTACTATGACTTCGTTTATTATGCGTATGACAAAAGTGATTGACAATGTCATGGGCAAGGTTTACTCATAAATTGACAATTACTAATAACTTCGTAAAGAGATTACAATACAACCTCATAAAAACCGATATGGTAGTAGTACAGTGACAAGGATTTTAGGATAAAATTTAATTCAAAATTAAAACATGATTAAAAAATAAATAAATTTGTTTTCACGTAATTAGTACTTTAACGTAATCCCCATCAATTACTGAGTTAGAAAAAATGATTCCTGATCACGGATTAAGAATCATCGTGTATACCTGTAGATTTATATATGTCTATACACTCCTTCATGACAGTGTTTCGCTTACGAGACGACGACATTTTGCACAGCAACGCGCGTGCGTCCTTCCCTGCTAGCAACCACTGGACAACTGACGAGTGACGTCACTGACGACTACGTACATGACGTACAACCGACCCACACACGCTCAGTTTTGCCTGCACAGTTGAATTGTACAGGTCTACCCACACGCAAAAATATCAATTTTCAATATTTTTTCGGTTGCATGAACAGGTGTGAAAACCTGCACAGTTCTGTAACATACACGCTCCAGTTTACCTGAACAGTTGACCTGTACTGGTAAACCTGTCAGGTACACCTTACGTGTATGGCCTGCTTTAAAAACCAGGACAATCGGCCGAGATTGACATTTCTGACATTACTCACATAAACAAAAAAGTTTTTGAAGTATTACCTATTTGACACTATTTTAAAAACGACTAAATAAAAAAAGAATATTCAAATCCTAAATTTGTGAGAAACCTAAAGCCATAACACATTTTATTTCTGTAATATATTATTATGAGATAATGTTTTTCGCCGAAAACATTTTTTTTCACTTTATTATATCTTTCCATGTCGTCATGGCTTGGTTCTGGCAGTATTAACCGAGGCTTGACTTTACACGAGGAGCAAAATTAAATTATTACTACTTGTAACCCTGACACTGTCAGTGTCAGTAGTGTCAGACAGACAGACAGATGTCAGATAATCTGTCAATAGTGCGTAATATCTCGTTGATTTCACGTGGTTTTTTCGGTTTCGGCATGTTTTATATAATTTACTTTTGATACTAAATAAATGAAAACACCATGCATCGTCTTATATCAGCTAGAAACTTGTACCAAACCAGCCTTCATAATATATCTTTACCTTCTAATACAGCTCTGAATAGAAGTCCTGATATAAAATGTGCTTTTTGTCGGAAAATTCTTCTAGGTCAACACAATATAGGTAAGTTTGTAGGATTTCTTGGCGTATTCGGGACGCCTAGTGATTACATTTATATTTAGAACTCAAATCACATGTCTTTAAAATCGCCAACTTAACCTAAGTATCGATATTGCGTAACTTTCGGCTTGTTTCCAGAAAACTTGCTCGTTGCCAGGCACCAATCCACGAGAATGGCTAATGCCTTGAAAACCGTCAAAAAGAAAGGGAAGCATAAAATCTACAAGAAATATGGAGAGCTGATGGAGGGTATGATCTAAGTGATTGTTTACAAATTGTGTTTGATGTAAACAAATGATCACCAAAGTTTAAAATTTTATAATTTTTATTGAAGAAGTGCTTTTTAAAAACGACATTTAAGTTACAATGGATTTAACGTTTATGTTTACAGTTGGTAATCAAGCAATGACTGAAACTAAGGTGTCTATAAGTAAATTGCGTGCCATCCACCTCTCCAAACTTGCTGATAGCCCGGTCTCCCTGGGCCAACTGCACCAGCTAACCACAAAGCCATCCAAAAAACCCACTATTGCTGAAGTAGACCGTGAACTGCTTCAGAGTGTCAAAGAAAAAATATTAAAGAAATCTGCACCCATATCTGCAGGTTCAAAACAAATAAGTATAACTTCCGGCCCAAAGGAGATAAGTCTGGAAGATGACCAATGTGCCCTAGTTTATACTCATCATAAAATATCCAGTTTGGAAGACAGAATAAAAACTAAACAGTATATTGACTCTGTTAAAGAGAGTTACTATAACTTTAGAAAAGCCACTATTTATGACCAGAGGTTGCAGGATTTGAGGTAAATATTGATATAATTATTAGGTACTAAGTTTTCATCATAAAAATCTTTAACTGACAAGGCATCATTTTTACCCAACTTTTGTAGAGGGTGTAAGGTTGCGATTATTTTTAGTCCATATCACATCAGCCAATAATAACCACTTTATTTAATTGTTGAATATGTTAGGATGACATTTAAAAACATTGTATTTTAATATATTTGGGTCAAATGCAAACCCATGTTTGGAGTCTTTCTGGTGGGCAATCTAAAAGTTAAGGCCTATAAAGCTTTATTTTCTTATGAAAACCTAACCTTCAATAAGACATGCTCCTTTTTCAAAATCATTACTACCTGTCCACAGGCTGTTAACTATCAACCACAGGAAAGAAAGAGTGTGTGTTCATCTGAACTGTAGAGCCCCTCTTTCCTGTGGCCAATAGTAAGCAACTGGTAGGAGTGTAGTCGTGATTTTTATCATACAATTCAATAGGAAAGGAGTGCCTTTAAATGATAATAAAGGTTTAATAAGAAAATTAACTCTCATAGCCCTTAACTTTTAAAATGTCCACTGGAAAGACTCATAACATGATTTTAAGTTTGACCCATTTGTTCCATGCTGTCCAGGCTGAAAATAAAAAAATACTTTATGAGTTTTACCTATGTAATAACCAAGTGTTATGCCTCAATTAATTTTAACTTTTAACCTTATGCTGCCTAATGAGTAGTACATTGTTAAAAGAGACTGTCAGCGTAAATGAGCATGAGTTATAACAAAATGTAGCTAACATCTATTGTCAAATAAGACTAATAAGAATACATTCATAGGGCAACTTTTCTTGTTAAAAAACTAATTTGTGAGTATAATTATATTAGTTTGTTATTTTATTTATTCTGTTAATGTCTAATAAATTACACATTGTTCATTTTTACTTCCATACTTGTTTTCATAATGAATGTAAACTGAATTTTATTAAATCTTTTAATTTTATATCTCTTCAGGTATGCCATCACTGAAGGTCTAACACAGGAGTTTGACATGATCCCAGATGCAAAATCAGAAGAAATGCCATTCCAGACACTGCCAAAGAGCCCGCATAGTGTATTTAGGGAACTTTTTATTGAAAACCAGATGGATTCATATGACCAGGAACTGCTCAATTCTTTTTCTACTTTACAGTAAGTTTATTTTTACATTTTGGCTAATGGTTCCACTTTATCCAAAAGGCTTGGTTAGTTAAGTGGAAGCACTTTGTTTTTATGAGGATGATCTGTCTAAGCAATCTTAAAGTAACAAAGTGGGACCTTGTTAAACCAAGACTAAAATATTTTCCTAATTATTGTTGTATTTTTTTACATTTATTCAATGCATGTGTCTATGATGGTTCTATTTAGGCAAAACATATATTATGGAAATTCACAGAAAAAGGTGCATAAAGTTGTTACTGTGGTATATACATTGTTAAATTTGCTCTATGCAGGAGATTTAGATTTCCATGTGGTCTTAACTTGTCCTAAGACAAAGGCCAGTTTCTTATTATATCACTTGTAATTGAATAACTCTTATTTAATTAGTCTATTAGATGTGTAAAATTACGTGACATAGTTTTTTTCTATCACAGAGATATGCCAAATCAATGAAACTCCTGTTTTAAAAATCTGACAGATTGAATTTTTTGATAAATAAAATAAAATAAAAATCTCAGTGTCATCCTTATAATTGAGGTTTTATCTAATAGTAAAAGTATCAACATCAACCATCAAAAGGATGTTACAATATTATTTAGATTTAACCTTGTAAGCCCCAATAATTCACCACTATTCCTTACATAGAATGGTTCAAAATAAGATTTAGAGAAATATGGTAGGCCTTAAGAGTATACATTTTTGTTAATAGACTACAAACGCAATAACTATGGGATGTAACATGTAACTTATCATACATTTCCTACCCACATAAAGAGTTATTGTCATCATAGATTGCAATTTCTCTGTCTCACAGTTTGACGAAAAATTTAAGGTACAATGTATCTGTTTTTGTTATTTAAATAAAAAAATAATACTCAATGTCCTGCTGTATTATTAGCAGTGCGAAACATGTGGTATTCAAAACATGTTAAAATAATCTTAAATTACAGAAGCCAAGGCCTAGCCCACCCCGCCATAGAAGACATCTACGACGACCCAGCATTACACAACGACTTCGCTAACCACGAGCCCGGCGACCTCGACTTCGAGCAGAAAGAGGCGGCGCTTGAGGTCAAGAGACTCAATGTTAAGAAGGCGTAAGTTTCGTTTGTTTAGCTATTAACACTATAGTGGCCTATTTATTTTGTTACGTTAGAATATATTAGGGTGACCTTAGGGATTGCTTAAACCTTGAAGCCCAACTTAGGTTTAGTACTTTGTCCAATGGCTAAAGACACCCAGTAGAAATTAGTCAGTAATGTAGTAAGTCTGAAGACTAGGAAAAATATACACGACACACATGCACTTTTAATTTGCATAGGGTAAATAAGATCTATCTAGTCTAAAGCTACAAGTCAATTTCGTCCTCATGGTAAAAGACAAAGTGGGACATTTTTTACGAAAACGCTCACATAATATATTATAATTTAAAATAAAGCAATAACTAATATCCATACTAATCCTAGTTATCTTTAACAGGAAACAAGCAATAAAACAAAAGAAGAAGGCCAAGCTAGAGAAGCGGAGAGCTAAGCAAGAGATCAGTATGAAGACGGACCTGCGGCAGCTGGAGCTGCAGGGCAAGCAGGAGGCGCTCGAGCGGCTGCTCGCAGCTCATCTGCAGCTGCTGTGCTCGCTCAACATGGTGCAGGAGGTAACTATATATATACAAGCTAGAGAGGAGAGCTAAGCGAGAGATCAGTATGAAGGACCTGCGGCAGCTACAGCTGCTGTGCTCGCTCAACATGGTGCAGGAGGTAACTATATATATACAAGCTAGAGAGGAGAGCTAAGCGAGAGATCAGTATGAAGGACCTGCGGCAGCTACAGCTGCTGTGCTCGCTCAACATGGTGCAGGAGGTAACTATATATATACAAGCTAGAGAGGAGAGCTAAGCGAGAGATCAACATGGTGCAGGAGGTAACTATATATATACAAGCTAGAGAGGAGAGCTAAGCGAGAGATCAGTATGAAGGACCTGCGGCAGCTACAGCTGCTGTGCTCGCTCAACATGGTGCAGGAGGTAACTATATATATACAAGCTAGAGAGGAGAGCTAAGCGAGAGATCAGTATGAAGGACCTGCGGCAGCTACAGCTGCTGTGCTCGCTCAACATGGTGCAGGAGGTAACTATATATATACAAGCTAGAGAGGAGAGCTAAGCGAGAGATCAGTATGAAGGACCTGCGGCAGCTACAGCTGCTGTGCTCGCTCAACATGGTGCAGGAGGTAACTATATATATACAAGCTAGAGAGGAGAGCTAAGCGAGAGATCAGTATGAAGGACCTGCGGCAGCTACAGCTGCTGTGCTCGCTCAACATGGTGCAGGAGGTAACTATATATATACAAGCTAGAGAGGAGAGCTAAGCGAGAGATCAGTATGAAGGACCTGCGGCAGCTACAGCTGCTGTGCTCGCTCAACATGGTGCAGGAGGTAACTATATATATACAAGCTAGAGGAGAGCTAAGCGAGAGATCAGTATGAAGGACCTGCGGCAGCTACAGCTGCTGTGCTCGCTCAACATGGTGCAGGAGGTAACTATATATATACAAGCTAGAGGAGAGCTAAGCGAGAGATCAACATGGTGCAGGAGGTAACTATATATATACAAGCTAGAGAGGAGAGCTAAGCGAGAGATCAACATGGTGCAGGAGGTAACTATATATATACAAGCTAGAGAGGAGAGCTAAGCGAGAGATCAGTATGAAGGACCTGCGGCAGCTACAGCTGCTGTGCTCGCTCAACATGGTGCAGGAGGTAACTATATATATACAAGCTAGAGGAGAGCTAAGCGAGAGATCAACATGGTGCAGGAGGTAACTATATATATACAAGCTAGAGAGGAGAGCTAAGCGAGAGATCAACATGGTGCAGGAGGTAACTATATATATACAAGCTAGAGAGGAGAGCTAAGCGAGAGATCAACATGGTGCAGGAGGTAACTATATATATACAAGCTAGAGAGGAGAGCTAAGCGAGAGATCAACATGGTGCAGGAGGTAACTATATATATACAAGCTAGAGAGGAGAGCTAAGCGAGAGATCAACATGGTGCAGGAGGTAACTATATATATACAAGCTAGAGAGGAGAGCTAAGCGAGAGATCAGTATGAAGGACCTGCGGCAGCTACAGCTGCTGTGCTCGCTCAACATGGTGCAGGAGGTAACTATATATATACAAGCTAGAGAGGAGAGCTAAGCGAGAGATCAGTATGAAGGACCTGCGGCAGCTACAGCTGTGCTCGCTCAACATGGTGCAGGAGGTAACTATATATATACAAGCTAGAGAGGAGAGCTAAGCGAGAGATCAGTATGAAGACTGACCGGATCTGCAGCTGCTGTGCTCGCTCAACATGGTGCAGGAGGTAACTATATATATACAAGCTAGAGAGGAGAGCTAAGCGAGAGATCAGTATGAAGGACCTGCGGCAGCTACAGCTGCTGTGCTCGCTCAACATGGTGCAGGAGGTAACTATATATATACAAGCTAGAGAGGAGAGCTAAGCGAGAGATCAGTATGAAGGACCTGCGGCAGCTACAGCTACTGTGCTCGCTCAACATGGTGCAGGAGGTAACTATATATATACAAGCTAGAGAGGAGAGCTAAGCGAGAGATCAACATGGTGCAGGAGGTAACTATATATATACAAGCTAGAGAGGAGAGCTAAGCGAGAGATCAACATGGTGCAGGAGGTAACTATATATATACAAGCTAGAGAGGAGAGCTAAGCGAGAGATCAGTATGAAGGACCTGCGGCAGCTGTGCTCGCTCAACATGGTGCAGGAGGTAACTATATATATACAAGCTAGAGAGGAGAGCTAAGCGAGAGATCAACATGGTGCAGGAGGTAACTATATATATACAAGCTAGAGGAGAGCTAAGCGAGAGATCAGTATGAAGGACCTGCGGCAGCTACAGCTGCAGGGCAAGCGGATTGGCGATCGCAGTAATGTGTCCACTATGATGACGCTGCTGCCCATCATCAATCTTTTATCAAATAGTGGTCAGTGACACTTCAATCCCTTAGTCGACTCTTACGACACCCGCAGGAGGAGTTGGGGTGGTGACAAATGTATTCTTACTGCCGTCACCACACGGCACAATCTTATTATCTACTGTGAAATAGATTCGGCTGACACTCTAATACACAGAGGTAAAAAAATACCCGTAAACCTGATACTTCCAGTTCTGGACATGCTCATTATTCTGATTTGAATGAGCTCAAATAAGCAGGGACCGGAACCGAAGATTTTTTTTTAGAAAAACTTCGAAATACCCCAATATTTTATACTCTTAGGTAGTGCTCAATAGTTTATGTAATTAACAACATCGTATTTTTAAATTACTCTATTAACAAAGAATGTATCTACCGAAGAACGTAAATGAAAGAAACGAGAAAAAACCGGTATCCGATCCCTGCAAGCAAGCCCACATCTGGAAGAATCAAGTGTCCGCGTTTTTTATAAATAATGAAATAATAATGAAATATTTTTTTTTTATTGCTCAAACATGGTATACAAAATATGGTTTCTTACAGTTATGTGGCACAGCATGTTTAGCCAATAATGGCATGCATATGTAAACTTATATCTAAATAATCTAAATTTATTCCGTCCAAAACTACTAAACGACTATTGAAAGTGTATTTATATTAATTATTACATTGTATTTATGCCCGCCGATAAAGTTAATTACATCATAAATTAATAGGTAATAAGGTAAGTAATAAGGTAGGTATAGGTGATAAGGTTAGGTTAAAAATCTCATAATCGTATAGGTATGTACATGATGGCTAATGAGAATGGATTTGCTAGGGAGGTGCTTGTTGTTATTTTTTCCTATTATATTGGAGAGTAGTTGCGATTATTTTTATTGAGTGATACACTTTTTTTAATGAATTTAATTTCTGATGTATGCATTGTGGATGTTTTGTATCACATAGTTAACCACATGATAAAAGTTCATTGACTTAATATCACACTAATTACGCGAATAATAATACTACATATACAATACGGCCGAATGTCTGGTATGTTATTCAATCTAAGCAGAGAGATAAGATGTCTGACCTACTATTATTTAGCACGAGAATCTCAACGCTAAAAGAGTAAGAGATAAGATAAACGAAATTTATAAGGTATAAAAACAGATTTTCATATTTTTTAATTTTACCTGATTTGTAACGGGGTGGCAATGTTTTACACACTGTTTGAAACATATAGTTGAATTTTTTTAATGTCTCACTGACCTATGGCGGCTATTCATATGGGCGAATCGGATGAATCAATGTACAGTTACCTAATGATATAGTTTTCTCATCCTCTTGCCTATAACTTTGTCTTCAGCTTTACTTACCCAAATACCATTCTATAAAACTAAGGAAATATTGCGAATACCAGTAACCAACCAAGAAGTGATTTTCACTATAATGTGTTTTTGCAGGCTCGTAAGGTTCTACAGTATTACAGGCAGAGGGGGGCTAAAGTGCCGGACCATCCCAAAATCACAGACATCAAAGTATATAACACACTTCTACATGGATATGCGTTTATGGTAATGTATTAATTATTTACTTAAAACTAAATTGTATAAGAAAATTAAATAAGTTATTTCAAATAACATACTGGCATAAACACTTTTACTACGTCATAAATTAACCTCCTTATTCATAAGTGTCTCCTAACTTACCAAAAAGAATAATTCGATCTTATCGTTATAAGATCGAAAGGGACAAACATACTTATAGCCTTGCTAAGTTAGGAGACGTTTATGGACAAGGGGGGGGGGGGGGTAAAACTTAAAGCAGGCCACAGACAATCAGTTTTAACTGTTCAGTCAAACTGTTCAGTTAAAAATAATCTAATGAAATTTTGATTAGATCTTCAATTCAACTGCAGTTTAAAGATTTGCCTACAATCGGTAAGTTTTAACTGACCAGTTTGACTGAACAGTTAAAACTGAGCAGTTATAACTGGGTGTCTGTGGCCCGCTTAAGGCATACATAAAATACTAAACCTAAATCGCCACTTTTGTATTCATCAACTTTTTGTTGACGAAAAACATGAAATTCGAAACGAGGGGCGATGTTTTAATACGACACGAGTTACGAATTTCGTTTTTTCACGTGTCTCGTACTACGTTTTTTAGTACAGATGGCCTTCCGAAGTTTTGGACCTGACGTAAAATGACCCACTTCTCGCACTAGAGCCTAAAAAGTACACCATTTGTACTAAAAAATATATTTTAGCAATTAATTATTATTTATTTATTTAATACCCAAGATTGTTCAGGAATTTTGTGGAATGTATTTGTTAAATTCAAATTACAAAATTTACAACTTTGTCGGATTCAAGTATTCAAATTATACATTGTGTTGTAGGGCTTCTTGGACCAAACCAAAGACTTGCTAACATCAATGGCGGCGGACGGCATAGCACCAAACGCACAAACTTACGCGGCCACCTTCGAGTGTATAGAGAGAAGTAACGTGAAAGACAAGGAGTCGGTGTTGCAGCACTACTATGCGGAGATGCAGGAAAAAGTGAGTATCTATGTACAGTCGACAAAAAAGTCTCCTTTACAGCTCACAAGTGCAAACATCTTACCACGGATGCGCGATACACATAGATACTCGGTTGCAACGAACGCTCATCACGCGACAGCATGAGCGTTCGTTGCAATCCGTGGTAAGATGTTCGTTGCATCCGTGGTAAGATGTTTGCACTTGTGAGCTGTAAAGGAGACTTTTTTGTCGACTGTACCTCCTGGTTAACAGCCAACACGGACCATAATCAACATGCTCTTTATTTGAGTTGCTATAAGGGTCACTAATCTTACTTACTGATAAGCTGGTTGGCTAGACTATTCATAATATCATCTAGCGCTTTTATACTACTGAAATGATAGTACAGAATACATATTAGGGTGAATATCTGAGCGGTTCAACCGCCTAATTTTGGTGGCATCATTTTTGCTGAAGTTTCAAAGCGTCTCAATGTACGTCTCTACGTCATTTTATAAGGTACCGTGCCTCCTTAAAATGACAAAGTAGCACATTGTAACGAATAGAAACTTCGGCAAAAATGATCCCACCAAAATTAGGCGGTTGAAACGCTCAGATATTCACCTATTAGTGCAAGTACAGAAAACCATCTCCAAAAATCCGTTTGACGAAATAATGACTCATGCTGCGATACTATTAAGTTGAAATTCCCACCGCGCAACGCTAAATACCTACGCGAAATGTCACGTAGAAGTGCTGTCTTTCTTTTGTGAAGGAATAAAGTTGCTTCCATTTAAAATAATAATATAATCTTCATATTTAATAACTACCTTTTTATATGGCTTTTTTTATTATTCATTGTTATAATCAATTCTCTGACAGCGGTCGAATTAGTAGATAGATATTCGACGAACAACATTCGCGAGTGCGTGAAGTGTGTCACCGCTCGCCTTGAGGCCCTACTGATGGCCTCCTGCGGGTGTCTCTAGCAGTTCGAACCCACATGGGCTAGTTAGACACGGATAGGCCTGATGATAGTATTCCAATAAGTACTATAATAAATAATAATAATAAATATCTTGGGACATCTCACACAAATCGACCTAGTCCCACGGTAAGCTCAATTAAGGCTTGTGATGTGGGTATCAGGCGATGATATATATAATAGATACTTAAATACATAGACAGCCATGACCAAGGAACAAATATTTGTGATAAATAAATACACAAATAATGCCCTTGCCGGGATTCGAACCCGGAACCTCCAGCTTCGTAGGCAGGATCACTACTAACTAGGCTACGGAGGCTGACTAACTACTACTGTTTTCTTCCAGGGCATAACTCTAAACGACCTGCTAGACAAAACCCAATTCGTCCACGACCAACGAGAATTGGTCTTCCGTGCTGTCCGCCGCCTCAACCCCTCTTTCACCCCCACCTACACCCCCCCAGCCCTCGACTACGACTGCCCCCTCATGGACAAACTCGCACTGGGCTCGACACACAACCGGCGCGGGTTGTTGACCTCGCCGGCTGAGGGGTTGATGACCTTGGAGGAGATGAAAAAGCGGGGACGGAGGCAGCTGGAGATTGAGATGAAGGGCGATATTGAGGTGGAGAATATTGATGATAAGGATGACGCGTCGCCGACTGTCAAGTTGTATGTAAGTAGAAATAGTACATTACGACATTTTACGACACAAGTGCGAAAACACTCAAGAAACGAATACCATATTTGTTAAACTCTTTGCCCGCGGACATTGTCAGTACGCCTAAAAAAGCGGCTTTCAAAAAACAACTAAAAAATCATTTCTTCGACGTCCTATAAAATAGTTCAACAGACTTTATGGGACGCCGAAGTAATACACATAAGACAACTAAACGGAGAAATGTAGATATATATTTTGTATCAGTATTATTTGTGTAATAGGTTGAGACTGAAGTGCCTTCACAGTCAAACTATATAAAATAGTTTTGTGAAGCTATGTACAATAACTATTTGTATCCTTATTGTGTAATTAATAAATATAAATAAAAAAATAAAATAAAACATGAAATTCGAAACGAGTGGCGATGTTTTAAAACACGACCGATAGGGAGTGTCTTAAATCGACACGAGTTACGAATTTCGTTTTTGCACGTGTCTCGCACGACGTTTTTTTAGTACAGATGGCCCTCCGAAGTTTTGGACCTGACGTAAAATGACCCACTTCTCGCACTAGAGCCTAAAAAGTACACCATCTGTACTAAAAAGTATAATTTTATTTTAGGTTGGTCTAATTATACAGATTAACGTTTTAACCACCGTGATTTTTCGATCGAGCGTAGGCATTAGCGTTGAAAATTTTCTGGAAGAAATAATTTAAGTTTCTACATTAATTATCAACTCTAAACCAATGATAATTAGCTCTAAATATCACTTACAAAAGGAACGCGATTTCACCGAAAAATAGTCAATTGAAATAGAATGCTTGGAAACGTTTCTAGGCGTTTCGTGTCGTTCAGGTTCTTAGTACCGCCGGTATTAAAAATAATTGTACACGTGTCCGCGGGTAACACGGATACCAGCAGCCCTAATACAGGGCTACTTTTTCACCTGTACAATAAATTAACATACGTAATAGTGTAACCCAATATACAAAATACTAGATTTTTTTTGTTACTACCCCTTTGGAGCAAAAAAACTAATATACTAATGTTCGAACTGATCCGCAAATCTAACAAGAAATGTGGACGTATTGCGCATCTATCGACGTGCATAACTAGCAAAACGCACGGATTGTCAACTGTTTGCTTAAATTGTCATCGCAAGCGGATTGGATCACCCCTTCCCGCCGTCTCGTCATACCGCACCGTTGACGCCTTGTAATTAGTGCCCCCATTATGTTACATTTGCATGAAGGATATATTCAAAAAATAAATTAAAAAAATGTGTTAATTTTATTTGATCAATGTGATCTATTATCGATACCAATGATATGGTAAAATTGATTGTATCGGTTAAAAAATAAACCCTGTATAGACAAATCTTATATCCAGCACCTCTCAAAATGAGCGAACAAACAACAATCTGCTGGTACAGGTAAAAACTTGTGCTGGTGGTAGGACCTCGTGCAGGGCCCGCCCGGATAGCTACCACCGTCTTACCCGTTAACCTGCCGCTAAATAGCAGTGTTTGCACCATGATGTCCTCTCCTGCCTTATTATGTTACTTTTGGTTAATGTTAATGTACCTATCATGTATTCTGGTTGCCCTGAAAACCAGCGCCATGGCTAAAACTTTAGCTAGCGGCATATGCTGAGTGGCATCCATTTTGGTGTTGTTTTTAGTTTAAGATGTATTTTAATTTATCTTTTTACATCAAATAAATTAATTCTATTCTATTATATTCTGTGTTTCGGTTTGTTTGGGGGTAAGATAGCCGATGTAATTACTGGCATAGGTAGAGCTAATCCATCTAAGTCCTCAGGGTAGGCAGCGCATAGGCGATTTTTTGGTCACTATGTCCATGGGCCTCAGTTCCTGCTTTCCATCATCTGGCGGGGCTGAGAGCTCAGTTGTCTACCTTCGTCACATAAAAAAAAAAATAATGTGCTACGTTTTTTATTCAGCGAGAAAAGCTTCAAGCGACGGAAACAGAATGGCGCGCGGTAGTCCGCGAGTCGTTCGAGCGCAACCTCGGCACGCTGCGCTCGCAGAGCCACGCCTCCCACTCGGCCATCGCGCTCTACCCGTACCTGCGGGTGCTAGACGTGCGTATACATTATACAAACAGACGGAAGCAGATCGTACCTGCGGGTGCTAGACGTGCGTATACATTATACAAACAGACGGTAGCAAACGTACCTGCGGGTGCTAGACGTGCGTATACATTATACAAACAGACGGAAGCAGATCGTACCTGCGGGTGCTAGAGGTGCGTATACATTATACAAACAGACGGAAGCAGAACGTACCTGCGGGTGCTAGAGGTGCGTATACATTATACAAACAGACGGAAGTAGAATGGCGCGCGGTAGTCCGCGAGTCGTTCGAGCGCAACCTCGGCACGCTGCGCTCGCAGAGCCACGCCTCCCACTCGGCCATCGCGCTCTACCCGTACCTGCGGGTGCTAGAGGTGCGTATACATTATACAAACAGACGGAAGCAGAATATCGCGCGGTAGTCCGCGAGTCGTTCGAGCGCAACCTCGGCACGCTGCGCTCGCAGAGCCACGCCTCCCACTCGGCCATCGCGCTCTACCCGTACCTGCGGGTGCTAGAGGTGCGTATACATTATACAAACAGACGGAAGCAGAACGTACCTGCGGGTGCTAGACGTGCGTATACATTATACAAACAGACGGAAGCAGATCGTACCTGCGGGTGCTAGACGTGCGTATACATTATACAAACAGACGGAAGCAGAATGTACCTGCGGGTGCTAGATGTGCGTATACATTATACAAACAGACGGAAGCAGAACGTACCTGCGGGTGCTAGACGTGCGTATACATTATACAAACAGACGGAAGCAGATCGTACCTGCGGGTGCTAGACGTGCGTATACATTATACAAACAGACGGAAGCAGAATGTACCTGCGGGTGCTAGACGTGCGTATACATTATACAAACAGACGGAAGCAGAACGTACCTGCGGGTGCTAGACGTGCGTATACATTATACAAACAGACGGAAGCAGAATGTACCTGCGGGTGCTAGACGTGCGTATACATTATACAAACAGACGGAAGCAGAACGTACCTGCGGGTGCTAGACGTGCGTATACATTATACAAACAGACGGAAGTAGAACGTACCTGCGGGTGCTAGAGGTGCGTATACATTATACAAACAGACGGAAGCAGAATATCGCGCGGTAGTCCGCGAGTCGTTCGAGCGCAACCTCGGCACGCTGCGCTCGCAGAGCCACGCCTCCCACTCGGCCATCGCGCTCTACCCGTACGTGCGGGTGCTAGAGGTGCGTATACATTATACAAACAGACGGAAGCAGAACGTACCTGCGGGTGCTAGACGTGCGTATACATTATACAAACAGACGGAAGCAGATCGTACCTGCGGGTGCTAGACGTGCGTATACATTATACAAACAGACGGAAGCAGAATGTACCTGCGGGTGCTAGATGTGCGTATACATTATACAAACAGACGGAAGCAGAACGTACCTGCGGGTGCTAGACGTGCGTATACATTATACAAACAGACGGAAGCAGATCGTACCTGCGGGTGCTAGACGTGCGTATACATTATACAAACAGACGGAAGCAGAATGTACCTGCGGGTGCTAGACGTGCGTATACATTATACAAACAGACGGAAGCAGAACGTACCTGCGGGTGCTAGACGTGCGTATACATTATACAAACAGACGGAAGCAGAATGTACCTGCGGGTGCTAGACGTGCGTATACATTATACAAACAGACGGAAGCAGAACGTACCTGCGGGTGCTAGACGTGCGTATACATTATACAAACAGACGGAAGTAGAACGTACCTGCGGGTGCTAGAGGTGCGTATACATTATACAAACAGACGGAAGCAGAATATCGCGCGGTAGTCCGCGAGTCGTTCGAGCGCAACCTCGGCACGCTGCGCTCGCAGAGCCACGCCTCCCACTCGGCCATCGCGCTCTACCCGTACCTGCGGGTGCTAGACGTGCGTATACATTATACAAACAGACGGAAGCAGAACGTACCTGCGGGTGCTAGAGGTGCGTATACATTATACAAACAGACGGAAGCAGAACGTACCTGCGGGTGCTAGACGTGCGTATACATTATACAAACAGACGGAAGCAGATCGTACCTGCGGGTGCTAGACGTGCGTATACATTATACAAACAGACGGAAGCAGAATGTACCTGCGGGTGCTAGAGGTGCGTATACATTATACAAACTGACGGAAGCAGAACGTACCTGCGGGTGCTAGACGTGCGTATACACCGTGTTTTTATTGATTTCCATTAAATTTAAGGGAAGCTTATTTAGGTCAAAAATAATCAATTGCTCTAAGAAACTAGTGTCCTAACTCTTACTGTTATTGAGTTATTCAAAAAATAAGTTTAATGACTGAACAAGTGTATTGCAACCTTTATTACATCCTAATGTTACTTATTTTGACATGTGCCGTCAGCAGCCGTCAGTCGCCTGAGATCTTATTCTTAAGTTTCTCTCACACTTGCCATTACAATAATTATGTATGAAAATGAAAAAAAAAATTTTTACGAAATTAACTAAAGTAGATATACCAGGCAACTTCTGTTAATGTCCCAAGTAACCTGTCCAATTTAACGGAAATCAATAAAAACACGGTGTATAATATACATCGTAGACAAACTCTATGCGACGCAGTCATATTGTAGAGAAGCTCCAGGCGACGGCAACAGAATGGCGCGCGCTATAGATGAATTACCGAGAACTTGGAATTGCATATCGTCGGGGACAATGCAATACCGCGTAACTAACACATGCAGATAAAGATTGGATTCCATAGAAGTATGTTTGAAATAAGAATCTTATTGACATGTGTTAGATACGCGGTATTGCACTATGCCCGACGATATGTAGTGGTATACTGTTTCAATGTATTGTGTGTTTTCTTGACTTTTGTACTGCAATCATTTGACTAAATAGTAAATCTATTGCTCTGCTTGTAGGCGAGTATTTAAAACTAAATTCGGTTTAGCCAATAGACTGACAATAGTCAACATCCATGAGGTTTGTATAGTCGTCGTCATCGAAAGCGATGAGGCGGACTATATAATAGTAAACTTAATTGCAAAGTCATAAGGTCCATTTTAAGAGAGTTACTTTTAGTAACGCTACTGCAAATACAATTCTAAGCTCTCGTATATTGATTTAAACTTTCACGATTATCACTCACATTTTAAAGACAAACGGGGTCATGCCCGAAACGTCAGGATATAAGTAAACGTAAGTTTACACGATTAAGACCCGTTTGCCTTTAAAAATTCTAAGTTCTCCTGTTGGAAAAATATACCAGCGGATGCTAGACGTGCGTATTA
Organism: Thaumatotibia leucotreta; assembly: GCA_025490895.1. NCBI lineage: Eukaryota > Metazoa > Arthropoda > Insecta > Lepidoptera > Tortricidae > Thaumatotibia > Thaumatotibia leucotreta. The sequence continues at coordinate 37,694 of JALPQI010003933.1, forward strand.
TGAATACTATTTTAGCCTTTTTTTCAAACGTACGAGCGTGACCCGTATGCCGAAACCTCAAGGGCGACTGACACAAATTGATTTATTATATTGATTTTAAATTATTTATTTAAATATAGAATTCTTAAAATCAACCATTAATGTAGACGATTGTTATGTTTACATATCGTAACCTGTACAGTACCTCCAACCGTTAGTATAATAAGTAGGGTTAGGAATTTTGGTGGCATTAGGTGGACAGAGAACAGTGGAGTCGTTGTTTATTTTTTTATGATTGATTGAATAATTAATTAATCAGAATTAATAAATAAATATATTCTTTTAAACAGGGTTATGCCAATTTTAAGTATTAAATATCATCATCATTTATATTTGACTACCTATGAATTGAAGTTAAATCATTCTTTGTAATATAGCTTATGATTATTATATAATATTTACGGGCTTCCAAAGAACTAGAACCTTCAAAATTAAATAAATACATTTTCTCATATATCAGCATTTTTAATTGCAAAATTAATATTTTTCTAGTTTCTCAAAACTAAAATTCATGTTATTTATTAAAATTCCTTGATAAATACTGCTTGTAATGAACACTATTTCGTTATTATTGTATAAGTTAATCATTTATTCAAGTTAAAAATGTTTGTAACATCGACTCCACTGCTCTATGTTCAATAAATGCCACCAAAATCCTAACCCTAATAATAAGCCTCAAGTCTGATGAATCTGAACTATCTGAAGGGTACTGTGTCAGCAAATTTTATAAAATTCAAGTCTCTTATGTGGCTCTATTGTGGTGTCTGTACGCAAAATATAATTAGATAATGGAGAAAAGATTAGTGCCTAATATGGCCGAAAATGTTGCCATATCATCGGGTATAGTCCCCGACGAAAACCGTCATCCAAAGTATACCAACGTTATGTCTAATTCCAAAGTATCTCAACCACAGAATTAGATTTGGATAGAAGAAACAAGTTCATTCATTTGTATGGCGGCCGAGCGTGTCAGATTTTGTATTGAAGTTGTTACTTGCCTATGATTTTAAATATGTTGAGTATTCATATTTTTTTGTGTTGTTGCAATTAATATTACTTAAGGAGGCATTATTAATGTTTTTGTTCACTTCCACTTACAAAATTTGACGCCCGAAAGCTGCAAGCTGCGATTACAGACGGACAACTCAGTGGATTTCACTGAGTTCATTTGACACGCTAAGTAGATTTGCTTGATCTATGGTATATATGACATCTGTGATCTCAACAGACGGCCCAGTTCGTGGAGCTGATAATGGGAGAGATCAACAAGCTGGTGGACGGCAGTGAGACCTACAGCCCCACGCTGAAGCTGCTCCAGCGCGATCTTGGCACGCAAGTCTACCACAAGTGGGTATCAGTTATCTTACCAGCTATATCTGCCTAAGGCCCTAGCCTAGCTGCCCTTTGGTTAGACCAGTTGCCTTATGCTTTCTTTGTCGCGTCACTTTTGGCCTCCGAACAAATAAAACATGGAAGCCGCACGTCATACTATATTGCCTTTCAAACGGTCCTGAATTTTAGTTGATAAGTGTCACCCCCTCTTCAATGCATCACTGAAATGAATTTCAATATCAACCTATAAAAACTTAAACCGCCATTTAAAAATTGTTGTGATTGGTGCGTCAAAGTTTTGATTGGCTATATTCTATAAACATTTGTCAAAGATTTTGCGCGGAAAAATGCGTGGTGTTAAGAAAAGCGCTATGTTCTGCCTTTCTTGGCACAATTGAACAATCGGTTTTGGAGGCATTCTTGAGCTGGCGTTAAACGTCTATGATGACCAGAGATCGGATTTTTGTGCGACATCTCATACTAAATGTCATCAAAATGACGTAAGTCACTAAGAATGTCGCAAATCCATCCGATATCTGATGATGACATAGACGTCTGACACCAGCTATAATATGGTCCATATATAATATGGTCGCAGCGAATAAGCGATTTCGTCCAGTAAAAATATCTCGTAGTAGCTCTTAACTATGTAACTGCCTTTGACAAGTTGTTAAAGTTTATTTATTTTTTCCAGATATCAAGTGGAACAATACCGCAAGAACGGAGTCCTAGCAAAAATCTCCAAGATCTACGATAAATACTGCGAATGGTACATGGACCGCAGTACATTGGGTACAGATGTCCCACTTAATAGCAGGCAGGCGTGGCTCACGCTGGTGCATAGGAACAGAGAGGGCGCTAGTCTGGTTAGTATATAAACCACGCGGACCACTAATGTACAAAAGAAGTATTCACCTAGGTAGGCAGGTACTTCAACCTCACAAGGTACAGAATATTACAGCCCAAAGAATCTGGAACTTCCTAGACTCAACGGGTATTAGTAATGAACTATAAAACAGGGCTGCCACAATAGATCGCAACCGGTCGATGCGGCAAATTTTCTAGCCCTTATCTACAATAATAATAATAGTATGTAAAATTTAATAATTGTCATGGGATTCATGGTACAATCTTGAATATACTATCAACATAGTCCCACGGTAAGGTATCTACTTGTAGAAGCTTGTGTTGGGGGCAGATAGGCAATAAAATTAAAGAGAGGCAATAAAAAATGTTATTGGAGCATTGCATGAAAACATCTACTTCTTGTCGCTTACGTGTCTCTATGGTAGCTACCCTAATGAAAATATGCTAGCTGCTAGGAAACGCTGTCAATCTTAAAGCCTAGGTATGTTATTATTATACCGTAACTCAGCTTACTAATTTAAGTTTTCAAAAGTATTGAAAACTTACGACACTTTTCATAGAATGCTCCTATTAATAAAATAAAATATTGAGTACTACATAAAGAGTATAAAATAATATATGGTGAAAATAGTATGGTGTGCGTTATCCTCGGAAAGATACTTAGATACAAACATTATAGTAGTCCACAGCTGGACTTACAATTTTTAACAAAAACCTATACTCATATAACCTAAAAATATTGACACTCGAGAAAGGACATAGCGTCGGGGATAGTGCAATTCTGCGTAAGTATCAAATTCAATTAGATTGAATTTGAGTGTCAATTGTTTGATATTTGAACTCTATCTGCTTTGGTAGTTACGCGGTTGCATTATCCCCGATGATAGGATAGTTTAAAATCGCCTGTGGCACCAGCTAGTTTATAATTGAACTGTCGTTGTACAGGACATGGAGGAGACTCCGTGGCCGATGGAGATGCGGCAGAACATCGGCAAGTTCCTCTATAACATCATCATAAACGACGTCAAGATAGATGTCAACATGTTCAAGCCGAAGGCCAAGCAGTAAGTCGAACTATTATTTTTATTGTAAGCCTATTAATATGCATTTTTGAATCGTCTGTCACAATAGAAAGGAAAAAAAACTACTACCTGTTCTAACCCTACACAACTGACCAGAGAAGAACCAGTCAGAAACACTTTTTAGAACAGTATATTCATACATAATAAATAAATACGTGTTTCAGGTTCCAAGATTCATCCCATAAAGGGTTGAAACGTCGGTCAAATCGTTACAAGGGGTTACTCTAAGGTTTAGTTGCGCCAACCAGACTTTTCGCGATTTCTTAGATGATTTGATTTGTAGGAAGAAGCTGCCAGCCTTGTACAAAGTGCACCAACCTTATACCCCTTATGACCGCGGTGCAAAAATTGTACATAGTAATTTCTGAATTACGAAGTTAAATTTTGTTTTACAAGTTTTGGCACTGAAAAAGGGCGACAAATTCAAATTTTCTATGATAAATCTACGTCTTTTAAATATTCCTCCTTTCACTACAGCCAAAGGTACACAATTTGTATGACTAGCTTCCGTAATATAATCGACGTGGTCGGTTTCATTAAAAAATAATACACAATGTCGTTATTGCCGTAGGAAGAAGCTGCCAGCCGTATACAAAGTGCACCGACCTTGGGGCCGCCTAGTACGTCTAGAGCTGAAACCGCACCCGGCGCTCGCGCGGCTCTGGCTCGGCGCCGCGCGACGCTCGCTGCGCATGCGCGCCGACCTCGTGCCGCCGCAGTCGCCGCCGCGGCCCTGGTCGCACCAGCACCAGGGGGCCTACCTGCTCACCGAGACTGTCCTCATCAGGTCAGTGACCTCGTGCCGCCGCAGTCGCCGCCGCGGCCCTGGTCGCACCAGCACCAGGGGGCCTACCTGCTCACCGAGACTGTCCTCATCAGGTCAGTGACCTCGTGCCGCCGCAGTCGCCGCCGCGGCCCTGGTCGCACCAGCACCAGGGGGCCTACCTGCTCACCGAGACTGTCCTCATCAGGTCAGTGACCTCGTGCCGCCGCAGTCGCCGCCGCGGCCCTGGTCGCACCAGCACCAGGGGGCCTACCTGCTCACCGAGACTGTCCTCATCAGGTCAGTGACCTCGTGCCGCCGCAGTCGCCGCCGCGGCCCTGGTCGCACCAGCACCAGGGGGCCTACCTGCTCACCGAGACTGTCCTCATCAGGTCAGTGACCTCGTGCCGCCGCAGTCGCCGCCGCGGCCCTGGTCGCACCAGCACAAGGGGGCCTACCTGCTCACCGAGACTGTCCTCATCAGGTCAGTGACCTCGTGCCGCCGCAGTCGCCGCCGCGGCCCTGGTCGCACCAGCACCAGGGGGCCTACCTGCTCACCGAGACTGTCCTCATCAGGTCAGTGACCTCGTGCCGCCGCAGTCGCCGCCGCGGCCCTGGTCGCACCAGCACCAGGGGGCCTACCTGCTCACCGAGACTGTCCTCATCAGGTCAGTGACCTCGTGCCGCCGCAGTCGCCGCCGCGGCCCTGGTCGCACCAGCACCAGGGGGCCTACCTGCTCACCGAGACTGTCCTCATCAGGTCAGTGACCTCGTGCCGCCGCAGTCGCCGCCGCGGCCCTGGTCGCACCAGCACCAGGGGGCCTACCTGCTCACCGAGACTGTCCTCATCAGGTCAGTGACCTCGTGCCGCCGCAGTCGCCGCCGCGGCCCTGGTCGCACCAGCACCAGGGGGCCTACCTGCTCACCGAGACTGTCCTCATCAGGTCAGTGACCTCGTGCCGCCGCAGTCGCCGCCGCGGCCCTGGTCGCACCAGCACAAGGGGGCCTACCTGCTCACCGAGACTGTCCTCATCAGGTCAGTGTATATGTACAATGTGCCCATGAGGAAAGGGAAAAAATTCAGCAGCGGATTTCTAACCAAATTAAAAAAAAAATTGGTTGCCTGTAAAGTCGGTATACGGGCGAAAGTTTTACGTGACAACGCTCTTAGGCGGGCTAACCATGCCCGAGTGGAAGGGACGCGTGCCTCTCACTCGCTCTCATTGTGAGCGCATAACGTGAGCGGAGCGTAACGCAGTTTCTTGAAGTGTCACCCGGCAAACCAATTTATAAGACGTTGTCACGTCAAAACTGTCACTACTCTTAGCAACCTCTTATGTCAGTATTGAATCAGAACTTAGATACGATCTCTATTTCAAGTAGGTATTTGTTACTTGAGATTTCATGACAGATCGCAGCCACTCACAACGTTTGACAATTAAGCAGTACAAGCGTTACGTTAGGAAATAAACTTAATTGTGCAGTCAATTTAAATATTTATCAAATAGTAATACCTATTAATATGATGCGTATTACTATCAATTTTCGTAAAAGCCCTGGTCATGGTAACACACTGTATAAAAGATGTATACAGTTAAGGATGATGTCAAAGCAATTCAAGCAAGAAATGTTGTAACGTACATAGAAAAACGTAGAAAACATTGAATATATAATAAAGTGCGATCATTTGAAATGTTTAATTCGCTTCGCGTGAACTCGTGCTCAATGCTTGACTAGATGTAGACCTAGGCTTTATTAAAAAAAACATATTTCAATATTTATCAAACGGGTTACTCACGTAATTTAAGTCGATAATTGCTCGACATGTTTCGATCCATTTAGAGGATCCTCGTCATGAAGTACGCGCGACCAAAGCCCGACGTGTAAAGCCTGACGGGGGCGGCGAAGGAGGAAAACTACCCAATAACATTTAACCGTAATACAGCGTGGGTATTTGATACGGGCGAATAATTAATCCAGCTATAATATCTGATCCTACGAGTCGTATAAGATAACCATTTCGTTCAATTTTGTTGTTGATTAGGTGTAATGATTTTTCTAAAGTGCAACCCAGCAGCAATGTATGCCGGCCAACTGACATAAGACTCGTATGACGTTTAGATACTTATGTCTACTTTAAGTAATGTGGCTACCAGTGGATGCAATACATTGCGTGCTCAATTATTTTGTATGAAAAAAAAATACCTTTATTTCTAAAATAAATTTATGTAAATAGGTTCCCTAGGTCCGATAGTAATCGCCACTAAAATATTCGCCCGTATCAAATACACACGCTGTATAATGTGTATAATATCAAACTGTAAATTTGTCTGACATCCTTCCATAAACCTACCTTGTTACAGAATGCCATTCTACATAATGAACCAATGGAAGCGTCTAGAAGAGTCTCCTCCCACCGCCCTGTTCCCAGCGCTGGACAGCCTCAACCAGCTCGGAGAGGTGCCGTGGGTCGTCAACCAGCCTGTGCTCGACCTGCAGCTGCAGATATTCAGGTAGGTGATGGTACACTATATAAATATGCAATTCCAAGCTCTCTGCCATTTATTTACGGACACATACACATACAGACTATAAATAATGTAGCCTACTCCCCAGGTCTCATATTTAATCTGATTTATAGAATAAATACCATATCGTCGTTGAGATTGCCAATACCCACGTGTGTAAATTCATAATTTGACAAAAGAAGACTGTAAACATATGTCATTTTAATTGATTTTTCAGTTCCTGAAATTGTGCACATAACGGAATTGCCAATCTCAACGACGATATTTCATTACCATTTTATATATTGTCAGCCTCCGTAGCCTAGTTGGTGACCCTGCCTACGAAGCTGGAGTTTCCGAGTTCAAATCCCGGGTTATTTGTGTATTTATTCATCACAAATATTTGTTCCTTGATCGTGGCTGTGTGTGCATTACAAGCGTTAACCCTTAAATTGGCACTGTTCGTCACAATTAACATAGTCTTCGACCCACTTTTTGTATTTTTTTCTAAGACAGAATTTTCCGGTCTACTCAATGGCGAGGAGGCTAGAACGCACGATTAAAAAAATATATTTATTTGCCAATTTAAAGGTTGAGCTTACCGTGGGACTAGGTCGATTTGTGTAAGATGTCGCAAGATATTTATTTATTTCATCATTTATTCCCAGATCCGGCGGCAACAAGAAACTCGACATCCCTCCCCCCGCCTCATCACTAGACAAGCAACAATTCGCCGCACCCGACGCGGCGACCGCCTTCAAGAGCCGCGTCGCGCTCAGTCGCGCCCGCGCCGAGATGCACTCGCTGTGGTGCGACGCGCTCTACAAGCTGGCCCTGGCCAACCACTACCGGTAGTTAGCCACTAGCGACAACATCCTTCAAGCGCGTCATATACATAGTTGTGTTACTTAAAAAAACAAGTCATAAATATTCAATAAAACAATTTGAGTTGTTTCACAAAAAAAAAAAATAAGCAATGAGGGTTTTTGATACTTTTTCTACCACTATGGGGCGGATCTACCAGATGGCAGCACTTGTGCGTAAGGTCTAACGAACTGTTTAAATAAATACACGCATTTAAATTTAAATATATTTTTAGTTGTTGTTTACTAAAATCTACGAACAAATAAAACATAGAAGCCGCAAGCCATACTAAATTGCCTTTCACAACGGTCCTGAATTTTAGTTGACAAATGTCACTTCTTTAATGCATCACGGCAATGAATTGCAATGTCAACCTATAAAAACTTAAACCGCTATTTAAAAATAGTTGTGATCAAAGTTTTGATTGGCTACATGGATGCATGATTGGCAACAAGAAACTCGATATCCCTCCCCCCGCCTCATCACTAGACAAGCAACAATTCGCGGCACCCGACGCGGCGACCGCCATCAAGAGCCGCGTCGCGCTCAGTCGCGCCCGCGCCGAGATGCACTCGCTGTGGTGCGACGCGCTCTACAAGCTGGCCCTGGCCAACCACTACCGGTAGTTAGCCACTAGCGACAACATCCTTCAAGCGCGTCATATACATAGTTGTGTTACTTAAAAAAACAAGTCATAAATATTCAATAAAACAATTTGAGTTATTTCACAAAAAAAAAAATAAGCAATGAGGGTTTTTGATACTTTTTCTACCACTATGGGGCGGATCTACCAGATGGCAGCAATTGTGCGTAAGGTCGAACTGTTTAAATAATTACCTACACGTATTTCATTTTCAATATATTTTTAGTTGTTGTTTAGTAAAATAAATAAAACAAAATTGTTCCAAGTCAATTCTCAAGAAATGAACAATGTTCTCGTAATTTTCTGTAGTACATACCAGTGACTCTGCGCCCCTGTTTTAGAGCTCTATTTTCAGTTCGGCAACCGTTTACAAGTCTGAATCCATTACAGAATTAATAAACTTTCATATTAATAGAATTTATTTATTTTATGTCTAGTACCTATGAAAAGTATGAAGTATGTTCTGACAGATGCTTGGATCTCACGCCTACGTAGCCTAGTTTCAGAAAAACTACCAAAACCCCTAATTTAACTATGTTTCATTCACCAGGGACGAGATATTCTGGCTCCCCCACAACATGGACTTCCGCGGTCGAGTCTACGCCTGCCCGCCGCACCTTTCCCAACTAGGCGCCGACGCGTATCGGGCGTTGCTCAAGTTTGCAAGAAAAGAACCGCTGGGACCTAATGGACTTAGGTGGCTTAAGCTACATGCTGTCAATCTGACGGGCACTATGAAGAAAAGCACTGTTGATGAGAGGTACGTTTGAATAAAACTATTGGTAGGTTTGTACCTAGAGGATGATTCGTATCGAACGTTGCTCAAGTTTTCAAGAAAAGAACCACTGGGACCTAATGGACTGAGGTGGCTTAAGCTACATGCTGTCAATCTGACGGGGACGATGAAGAAAAGCACTGTTGATGAGAGGTACGTTGCTATAAAACTATAGGTTCCTAACTAGGGGCTGACACGTATCGAGCGTTACTGAAGTTCGCAAGAAAAGAACCGCTGGGACCTAATGGACTGAGATGGCTAAAACTACATGCTGTCAATCTGACAGGCACTATGAAGAAAAGCACTGTTGATGAGAGGTACGTTGCTATAAAACTATAGGTTCCTGATAAATTTTCCTAACTAGGGGGTGACGCGTATCGAGCGTTGCTGAAGTTCGCAAGAAAGGAACCGCTGGGACCTAATGGACTGAGGTGGCTTAAGCTACTTGCTGTCAATCTGACAGGCACTATGAAGAAAAGCACTGTTGATGAGAGGTACGTTGCTATAAAACTAAAGGTTCCTGATAAATTTTCCTAACTAGGGGGTGACGCGTATCGAGCGTTGCTTAAGTTCGCAAGAAAAGAACCGCTGGGACCTAACGGACTTAGGTGGCTTAAGCTGCATGCTGTCAATCTGACAGGCACTATGAAGAAGAGCACTGTTGATGAGAGGTACGTTGCTATAAAACTATAGGTTCCTAACTAGGGGCTGACATGAATCGAGCGTTGCTCAAGTTCGCAAGAAAAGAACCGCTGGGACCTAATGGACGGAGATGGCTTAAGCTGCATGCTGTCAATCTGACCGGGACGATGAAGAAAAGCACTGTTGATGAGAGGTACGTTGCTATAAAACTATAGGTTCCTAACTAGGCACCGACGCTTACCGAGCGTTGCTCAAGTTTGCCAGAAAAGAGCCGTTAGGACCTAATGGACTGAGATGGCTAAAACTACATGCTGTCAATCTGACAGGCACTATGAAGAAAAGCACTGTTGATGAGAGGTACGTTGCTATAAAACTATAGGTTCCTAACTAGACGCCGACGCGTATCGAGCGTTGCTCAAGTTTGCAAGAAAGGAACCGCTGGGACCTAATGGTCTGAGATGGCTCAAACTACATGCTGTCAATCTGATGGCCACTATGACGAAAAGCACTGTTGATGAGAGGTACGTTGCTATAAAACTATAGGTTCCTAACTAGGAGCTGACACGTATCGGGCGTTGCTCAAGTTTGCCAGAAAGGAACCGCTGGGTTCTAATCATAGATATATGAAAGAGAGAGATTTGTAACGAAGCGAAATTATAATGAGTCTCGGTGTCTCCGCGGTCGGGCCTTTGCCACGCTGTGATTGGCTAAAGCGCTACCATATGATGCGGCACTAGAGAGGAGGCTACATCGATAAATTATTATCCATAGATATTTGATAAGGCCGGAATATTAAGAAAAACATTAAAATCGATCTATCATTTAATAAGAAATAAATACAGTTTAAAATATCGCATTGGACGATGTATCTAATCTTTATAAACATTATGTTATCCGTCGCGCCCTTGTTAGCGCGAAAATACCGGCCGTCCTAGAGCCCAACGGTCTGGCCAGGGACGACGGCAAGAGGCCTGACGGAATGACGCTGGTGCCCTGGAGCATGGGCCGGCTGCCAGTTTGGGACGCCACCTGCGTTGACACTCTGGCGCCGTCCCATGGTTCGGTCACCGGCGTTGCTGCTGGCGCCGCGGCATCATTAGCCGAAAGTCTCAAGCGCCGCAAATATGCTGCTTTAGGAACCAGCTACATATTTGCGGCGTTTGGTGTGGAGACCTTGGGGCCATGGGGGCAAGTGCACATGGACTTTTAAAGATCTAGCGGCTCGCCTAAGAGATACCTCAGGCGACCGGAGGGCTGGCCAGAACCTTGCACAGCGTTTAAGTATAGCTATACAACGGGGGAATGCGGCCAGCCTTCTGGGTACCTTGCCCACTGACGGCGATTTAGGCCAATTTTTTTATTTATAGGGAGTTAAGTCCTTATATTGTTTGTTTTCTTTTTATGTCGTTTAATAATAAATTAGAAAACTTTTTTCTTACTTTCGTGTCGGATCTGGTTTGTAAATAATAAAAAACAGAATGTCAATTATAAACATATATTTGAATATGAACAAAGCAATTTATTAACGACATTATCTAAATTGTGGCTGGGAATCACATGAACAAATAATTATTTAGACGGTTGTACCCTTAATAAATATAATGTTATCAGCCGTTTCCGCGATGGTCACATATTTAAATAAAACAATTTCAACCTTTGACAACGGTTATTGTAAAAGGCTCAAAATAATATAATACGCGATATAATCTATATATATATTGTTTTACCTTTATGAAGATAAGATATTGATACAAAGGTAACAAAGGTCAAAATATGAAAGAAAAAATTGAATATAATCAAATACATCAACAATTTATCGACCTTATTTGTCATCGGCACGGTCAGTCGCACCTCTAGTTCGCGGCCTGCTCGCAGCGGCCGTACCAAGAAATGACAGGACGGTTGTGAATATCGCTAGCAATTGGATACATTGCACGGTCACTTACCAAATTGCAACTTGCTTGCTATTCTAAGCCGTCAATGTAAAACGCACATACAATTTGTCACTGAATACTTCAACCAATTGGTACGCCCAAGTAAAATCATTATCACATTTATGTCAGCGGTTTGTTGTTATATATTATTTGTAAAAATACATGGTTTTGTCAACTAATAACTAAAAAAATCAATACTTTCATGTGGTACGTGACTCAATAGTCCTTGAAATGTTTATTTACACTCCTATTTTTACAAGAAATAACGGCACAATTCGGCATTTTGCGGATATGTCCGAGCTCATCCTGCAGTCGCGGGTAAGTTGCGACTGGCTCATAGGGCGCGCATCTGTCACACTATAAAGGCCTATCGGCCATAACGCTGCGACATGTTCCATGCCACCGTTAGCTATCTATACTGATCTGTGGTTCTAATGGACTGAGATGGCTAAAACTACATGCTGTCAATCTGACAGGCACTATGAAGAAAAGCACTGTTGATGAGAGGTACGTTGCTATAAAACTATAGGTTCCTAACTAGGGGCTGACACGTATCGAGCGTTGCTCAAGTTTGCAAGAAAAGAACCGCTGGGACCTAATGGACTGAGATGGCTTAAGCTGCATGCTGTCAATCTGACGGGCACTATGAAGAAAAGCACTGTTGATGAGAGGTACGTTGCTATAAAACTATTGGTAGGTTTGTACCTAGAGGATGATTCGTATCGAACGTTGCTCAAGTTTGTAAGAAAAGAACCGCTGGGACCTAATGGACTGAGATGGCTTAAGCTGCATGCTGTCAATCTGACGGGCACTATGAAGAAAAGCACTGTTGATGAGAGGTACGTTGCTATAAAACTATATGTTCCTAACTAGGGGCTGACACGTATCGGGCGTTGCTCAAGTTTGCCAGAAAGGAACCGCTGGGACCTAATGGACTTAGGTGGCTTAAGCTACATGCTGTCAATCTGACAGGCACTATGAAGAAAAGCACTGTTGATGAGAGGTACGTTGCTATAAAAATATAGGTTCCTAACTAGGGGCTGACACGTATCGGGCGTTGCTGAAGTTCGCAAGAAAAGAACCGCTGGGACCTAATGGACTTAGATGGCTAAAACTGCATGCTGTCAATCTGACGGGGACGATGAAGAAAAGCACTGTTGATGAGAGGTACGTTGCTATAAAACTATAGGTTCCTGATAAATTTTCCTAACTAGGGGGTGACGCGTATCGAGCGTTGCTCAAGTTCGCAAGAAAAGAACCGCTGGGACCTAATGGACTGAGATGGCTAAAACTGCATGCTGTCAATCTGATGGGGACGATGAAAAAAACACAGTTGATGAGAGGTACGTTGCAATAAAACTATACAAAAAATCCTAACTAGGTTTCAACGCTTACCGAGCGTTACTTAACCCTCTAATGCATATGAAGCCAAATATGGTTTCATTGGTTTTGGACTCTATTGGCTGCTGTTAGGGTTCAAATTTGAAATGCATTTTTGCCTGTCTTATGCATTAGAGGGTTAAGTTTGCCAGAAAGGAACCGCTAGGACCTAATGGACTTAGTTGGCTTAAGCTACTTGCTGTCAATCTGACGGGGACGATGAAGAAAAGCACTGTTGATGAGAGGTAAGATCCTATAAAATTATAGGTTCCTGGTAATATTTTTAAACGAGAGACTGCGTACCGAGCTTTATTGAAGTTTGCGAGAAAGGAACCTTTAGGACCTAATGGACTTAGGTGGCTTAAGCTACATGCTGTCAATCTGACGGGGACGATGAAGAAAAGCACTGTTGATGAGAGATGCGTTACTATAAAACTATAGGTTCCTGATAAAATTTACTAACTGGGGGCTGTTACGTATCGTGCTTTGTTGAAGATTGCGAGAAGGAGCCGTTAGAACCTAATAGGCTAAAGTGGCTTAAGCTACATGCTGTCAATCTGACGGACATTGTGAAAAAGAGCACTATTGGTGAGAAGTACGTTGGAATTAAGCAAATTCTATAAGGAACGTATCCTTATAGAATTTGCGAACTATTTACAGGTTGATGCGTACCTAGCGATGTTCAAGTTTGCAAGAAAGAAACCGCTTGGACCTGATGGACAGAGGTGACTTAAAGCTACATTCTGTCAATCTGACGGAGCCGTCAACATGTAGCCAATTTTTTAAAATATTTTTAAACCTTCGGCTGTTTCTTTTAATCAACGATAACTTCTTCAACTGATTACTTTTTTTTTATCAGGCTGGAATATGCTGAAAGCGTGCTGGATAAGATCCTGGATTCCGCAGACCATCCCCTCGATGGTGAAGGTTGGTGGCAGGAGTCTGAAGAACCGTGGCAGACGCTCGCTTGCTGTATGGAGATCGCCAATGCCATCCGATCGCCCAACCATGAAGGTTAGTCTACGTTTACTAACATTCCGGTTGGAATAGTGTTGGATAAGATCCTGGATTCCGCAGACCATCCCCTCGATGGTGAAGGTTGGTGGCAGGAGTCTGAAGAACCGTGGCAGACGCTCGCTTGCTGTATGGAGATCGCCAATGCCATCCGATCGCCCAACCATGAAGGTTAGTCTACGTTTACTAACATTCCGGTTGGAATAGTGTTGGATAAGATCCTGGATTCCGCAGACCATCCCCTCGATGGTGAAGGCTGGTGGCAGGAGTCTGAAGAACCGTGGCAGACACTCGCTTGCTGTATGGAGATCGCCAATGCCATCCGATCGCCCAACCATGAAGGTTAGTTCACGTTTACTAACATTCCGGTTGGGATAGTGTTGGATAAACCCTGGACTCGATAGACCTTCCCCTAGATAATGAAGGTTGGTGGCGGGAGTCTGAAGAACCTTGACAGATGCTCGCCTGCTGTAAGGAGATCGCCCAACCATGAAGGTTAGTCTACGTTTACTAACGTTCCGGTTGGAATAGTGTTGGATAAGATCCTGGACTCGATAGACCATCCCCTGGATAGTGAAGCTTGGTGGCAGGAGTCTGAAGAACCGTGGCAGACGCTCGCCTGCTGTATGGAGATCGCCAATGCCATCCGATCACCCAACCATGAAGGTTAGTCTACGTTTACTAACATTGTGGTTGGAATAGTGTTGGATAAGATCCTGGACTCGATAGACCTTCCCCTGGATAGTGAAGGCTGGTGGCAGGAATCTGAAGAACCGTGGCAGACGCTCTCCTGCTGTATGGAGATCGCCAATGCCATCCGATCACCCAACCATGAACGTTAGTCTACGTTTACTAACATTGTGGTTGGAATAGTGTTGGATAAGATCCTGGACTCGATAGACCATCCCCTGGGTAGTTAAGGTTGGTGGCAGGAGTCTGAAGAACCGTGGCAGACGCTTGCCTGCTGTATGGAGATCGCTAATGCCATCCGATCGCCCAACCATGAAGATTAGTCCGCGTTTATTAACATCCCATTATTAACAAGCAAATTAGTCGATGGAAATCAAGATCCATGGATGTTTCACCACTGAAATTTTTCATAAGTTATCACTAGTCATAACTTTTTATCCCTTAATAGAGCATCAGTCACACCAAAATTTCTTTGGCTTTGATTCATTTCTGGAACAAAACAAGTTGGTAAATGTATTACCATTGCCCTTTTAAGGGTTAAAGTCCTTTTCAAATACGAAGGCGCGATTCGACTTGACGAAGTCATAAGGCGTGAACAATAGGATCAGTATTTTTTTGCAAAGAGTGCACCGACATGCACCAAATTCAAGTGGACCAATCAAAAACATTCCTTACGCACTGTGACCCATCTACAAGCAAACGAATCACAAATAGGAGATGATGCGAGGAGTGCGTTCAATAACATAGTCGAGTCATACATATTTTATTGTATGAATTAGGTTACAAATCTTTCCTGTGGACATATGAAAGTTAAGGGCTCTAGAAATCTAATTTTCTTGTTGGACGAATACAAATTAAGAATGAATAAGAATTAAGAATGCGGTCAAAACCTAATTTGTATGTTCCAGAACTGTAATAGGCGCATTACCACTATAGAACCGTTAATGGCCCAGAACTGTTAAGGAAAGACGCCTGTTTTCGCAAACGCTGTATGACCCAATCGTTTCCGTGTACAGAGTACCTGTGCGGGTTCCCGGTGCACCAGGACGGGTCATGCAACGGGCTGCAGCACTACGCGGCGCTCGGCGGCGACGCGGCGGGCGCGGCGGCCGTCAACCTGGCGCCGCGGCCGCGCCCGCAGGACGTCTACGCCTCCGTGTGTGCGCTGGTGCGTATACGTGTCCGAGTGTGCTAGTGTACAGTACTGTGTCCGGTGCACAGGACGGGCCGTGCAACGAGCACCACTAGCGGCCGTCAACCTGGCGCCGCGGCCGCGCCCGCAGGACGTCTACGCCTCCGTGTGTGCGCTGGTGCGTATACGTGTCCGAGTGTGCTAGTGTACAGTACTGTGTCCGGTGCACAGGACGGGCCGTGCAACGAGCACCACTAGCGGCCGTCAACCTGGCGCCGCGGCCGCGCCCGCAGGACGTCTACGCCTCCGTGTGTGCGCTGGTGCGTATACGTGTCCGAGTGTGCTAGTGTACAGTACTGTGTCCGGTGCACAGGACGGGCCGTGCAACGAGCACCACTAGCGGCCGTCAACCTGGCGCCGCGGCCGCGCCCGCAGGACGTCTACGCCTCCGTGTGTGCGCTGGTGCGTATACGTGTCCGAGTGTGCTAGTGTACAGTACTGTGTCCGGTGCACAGGACGGGCCGTGCAACGAGCACCACTAGCGGCCGTCAACCTGGCGCCGCGGCCGCGCCCGCAGGACGTCTACGCCTCCGTGTGTGCGCTGGTGCGTATACGTGTCCGAGTGTGCTAGTGTACAGTACTGTGTCCGGTGCACAGGACGGGCCGTGCAACGAGCACCACTAGCGGCCGTCAACCTGGCGCCGCGGCCGCGCCCGCAGGACGTCTACGCCTCCGTGTGTGCGCTGGTGCGTATACGTGTCCGAGTGTGCTAGTGTACAGTACTGTGTCCGGTGCACAGGACGGGCCGTGCAACGAGCACCACTAGCGGCCGTCAACCTGGCGCCGCGGCCGCGCCCGCAGGACGTCTACGCCTCCGTGTGTGCGCTGGTGCGTATACGTGTCCGAGTGTGCTAGTGTACAGTACTGTGTCCGGTGCACAGGACGGGCCGTGCAACGAGCACCACTAGCGGCCGTCAACCTGGCGCCGCGGCCGCGCCCGCAGGACGTCTACGCCTCCGTGTGTGCGCTGGTGCGTATACGTGTCCGAGTGTGCTAGTGTACAGTACTGTGTCCGGTGCACAGGACGGGCCGTGCAACGAGCACCACTAGCGGCCGTCAACCTGGCGCCGCGGCCGCGCCCGCAGGACGTCTACGCCTCCGTGTGTGCGCTGGTGCGTATACGTGTCCGAGTGTGCTAGTGTACAGTACTGTGTCCGGTGCACAGGACGGGCCGTGCAACGAGCACCACTAGCGGCCGTCAACCTGGCGCCGCGGCCGCGCCCGCAGGACGTCTACGCCTCCGTGTGTGCGCTGCTGCGTATACGTGTCCGAGTGTGCCACATGTACAGAGTACTGTGTCCGGTCCGGATTTATTCGAAAAAATCAATGTTCCTTTATAATTTTCAACTCTAAACCAATGCGAATTAGATCTAATTTTCACTTTTACCAGGGTAACACGATGTCATCGAAGAAAAGTCAATTGAAATAGATAGCAAGGAGTGACAGTGACATTGATTATTTCTGTAAAAACCCGAAAAAAACACAAAAAACAAAATTTTCATATATTCCCGAAAAAAATCATTTGATTTTTCCGACATTTTCAACGCTAGTCGTGCAACGGGCTGCAGCACTACGCAGCACTCGGCGACGACACGGCTTCTTAAATAGGTTCATTCGGTTGGACTAATTAATATAATCCAATTAGCACATTTGAAATCAAACAGGACCAGTACAATGGGGATGAACAAATTTGAATTCAATAACC
Organism: Thaumatotibia leucotreta; assembly: GCA_025490895.1. Lineage (NCBI taxonomy): Eukaryota > Metazoa > Arthropoda > Insecta > Lepidoptera > Tortricidae > Thaumatotibia > Thaumatotibia leucotreta. The sequence goes on from JALPQI010003933.1 coordinate 55,123, forward strand.
TAAGGTCACATTCGTCCTAATTGTTTTATAAATATGTTTTTTTAGGGTAGTAAAGTAAGAATAAGGGTTCTTTTTGCTATATCCATCTGCCTGCCTGCAACATAGCTCAGAGACCATTCCTAGAAATATACAATTTTACATAGGCATCCATATCCTCCTCCACATCAAGTGGGGATGATTTTTTTGGGTGAAATTAACACTAGGATTTCTGTTAAATAATTTAAAGGAAAACTTTTGAGCCATTTTGACCAACTACGAAACCCTACACTGAACATACATGCTCTTTCTTCTTCTTCTTTATGTGCCATATCCTAACGGATGTCAACGATCATCATGCGTAAGTCACTTCTATTCTTTGCCACTCTGCCTAGGGTGGTAGTGTCTACTGGAGTGTACTGTCTTGGCCGGTTTTTTTCTAACTGAATCCACTCCCATTAAATAAAGTCGTTCGCAGGTGGAGGAGATGCGAGCTCGCGACGCAGCAGCAGGAGTGCCGGCAGCCATCATCCTGGAGAACTTCGTGCGGAGGAAGGTCATCAAACAGACCGTCATGACCACCGTCTACGGAGTTACCAGGTTCGGCGCAAGGCTGCAGATCGCTAAACAACTTAAAGGTTTGTGTTTTCCCAGATAAAAGTAATTTCAGCAGAGTTGAGGTGACTAGGTTGAGGAGCTGGATGGATGGAAGATCGAAGACGGTGGCGTGAAATTGGGAAGGCCTACGTCCAGCAGTGGACTGCGATAGGCGGATGATGAGGTGACTAAAGCCGGTGACAGGTAGAGATGAGAAATCGCGACGCAGCAGGAGTGCCGGCAGCCATCATCCTGGAGAACTTCGTGCGGAGGAAGGTCATCAAGCAGACCGTCATGACCACCGTGTACGGAGTTACCAGGTTCGGCGCAAGGCTGCAGATCGCTAAACAGCTCAAAGGTTTGTTTTTCCTTGTATTTTCCCAGATGTAAGTAATACAACAGAGTTGAGGTGACTAGGTTGAGGAGCTGGATGGATGGAAGATCGAAGACGGTGGCGTGAAATTGGGGAGGCCTACGTCCAGCAGTGGACTGCGATAGGCGGATGATGAGGTGACTAAAGCCGCTCGCAGGTGGAAGAGAAAAGAAATCGCGACGCAGCCTCAGGAGTGCCGGCAGCCATCATCCTGGAGAACTTCGTGCGGAGGAAGGTCATCAAGCAGACCGTCATGACCAATGCTCCGCAGGGTGTGCTGTTTTCATACTAAATGTCACGTGATTACATGTCATTTCTATCTGCACCACTCTGTATCTGCATGTCATTTAGTATGAAAACAGCTCGCCCCCGCCGAGCATTGGTCATGACCACCGTGTACGGAGTTATCATGTTCGGCGCGCGGCTGCAGATCGCTAAACAGCTGAAAGGTTTGTTTTTTGTTTGTGTGGTCCCAGATATAAGTAATTTCACCAAAACGTATTGTGAAAATACAAATCAATTTATTTATTAACTAAATATTTTGATATGTACATACTTTTTATTTTCCCCAGTAGTCAGACTACTTAATACTATATAAGTTATAATATAATTTTCTTTGGTATATGAAATCTAATATTTATAATTTAATTTTATCAGAGTTGAGGTAAATGGTAACACACACACACACACACACACACATCTTGAATGACTTAATATGACTTCCGTCAAAATATTGAAGGAAATCCCTTGAAACAAACTTTTTGGTCAATCCTACAGTTGCTGTTAGGTTTGCTGTCAGTACGAAAAAAAAAAAACACTAATTTCAAATTCCCCGTGTGTTTTCACGACATGTTGTGTGCGTGACCTCAACTCAACTCTCGTGGAACCTATATTTTATAACGTCCTCGCAAAACAAGGTTTCTTAAGCCGCGTTTCCAAGTGTCCCGAGCGAGCATTCGTTCGTTCTTGGGCAGATTAAAACAGGATTTCACATAGCAAAAAGTTCGTTCGTCAGCCCACGAACATGTGAATGCTCGCTCAGAACACGAAATGGAAACGCGGCTTTATAATCGTACACGACAAATATAATTATATTTATTATATTTATAATTATATTTGTTAAAACAATATGTTTGTTATCCACTCAATTGCTTTTGGTAACTGCGGTTACCAAGGCTCGGAACCGGTTTAAAAAATACCGGTAAATAGCGGTTTATTTGGGTTTTACTCCGAGCTATAAGGAGAACGCGAACGTTTTAAGAACGTAACTATAAACCTCAATAAACCGGTTTAATCCACGATGGCTGGCGGGCGACGGTAGGTACCTACGCCGCGCCGCTGCGCCGCGTAAACGAAGACATGCAGAGACTTGTTTTCTTAGTAGAGAAAGCGCCCGTGCATTTGTGCGGTCGATATTTGATCTGCGTGGTGAATTTTAATCGCGTTATTTCTTAATAACTAGTGTCCGACCGAAACATGTTTTTTAGTACAGATGGTGTACTTTTTAGGCTCTAGTGCGAGAAGTGGGTCATTTTACGTCAAGTCCAAAACTTCGGAGGGCTATCTGTACTAAAACCCGTCGTATGAGACACGTGCAAAAACGAAATTCGTAACTCGTTTCGATTTAAAACACTCCCTATCGGCCGTGTTTTAAAACATCGCCACTCGTTTTGGATTTCATGTTTTTCGCACTTGTGTTGTAATGTACTATTTTTACCGAAACAGAAACCGAAACCGAAGGTTCGGTTTTGATTATAGTTTCGGCCGAGATCGAAACCGAACCTTTTATAAATGTGATTAACGTGGTCGAATATAATGACAACAGATATTTTTTTAGATATATGAATAATTTTAGAATCATAACTAACGTGAGACTCAAACATATTAAAATATTATCGAACCGGGTTACTAACGTACTTAAGTCGATGATTGCTCGACATGTTTCGACCCATTAAAAGAGTCCTCGTCCGGAGCACCCTCGGCCAAAGCCCGACGCGTACTGCGGGCCTGCGCCCTGCTAGAATGGGTACTGACCGCGGGCGGTGGTGGCGAGGGCGATGCAACGAAAGATCTACCTTCAGTGTTACATTTGTCATAAAGGGGGTTGCACGCAACATTCACTATATCACTTGCTAATAACGGGGCGTCTACACTGTCCGTTGACGTAATACCCAAAACCGTTTTCCAACCAGGTGGCACTGTCCAACCACCACCACGATTAAAATTGGGATGGCGACATATTTCGATAGCGTCCCGTATTTTACGCGATACTATAAACTTTTCTCTCGCAAGTACGGTTACCTTATCAACGTATTGGATTTGGATTCGACGCACTACATCAGATTCGATAGCAGTACGCGTCGGATTTTGGCCAAGTGTGCTCCGGACGAGGACCCTCTAATGGGCCGAAACATGTCGGGCAATCAACCATTACGTCTCTCCCCCTGCGATCCCACCTCGGCCGCAGAGGATAGGGAGAGCGGCAACGACAACACCGACACTCCTCTTCCTCTGCGGTCCACCTCCACGCGTCCTAAGCGGGCTCGGTGAGCCCACTTGGAGCGTCCTCCTCGGGCCAGCCGGCAGCCTAAAACTGCCCCGGGAGCCTCTTCGCTTCACCGTGGGTGATCACGGTTACTGAGCCCCTCCACCACGGCGTTTGATATCTATCCTAGTCCAAGTCCATTCGGATTGGTGCTCTGGCAAAAATATTTACTAATGCAAAAATGTTTAATTAAAGTTACCTATAATTCGTTCACTGTGATATCCGCTACACCTGCAAAAGTAGTGTTTTTTACACTTTTTGACCAAATGACGATGTCACATTTTCATAATTGTTTATATTTATTTACGGTGTTGGTAGGCTTTGCGCTTTGTTAAAGTTTCGTGATGCCATGCTTTAAGGATCTTTTTAACGATTTTGTTGTTTTAATTGGATGTGTTCGATTCTGTGATTCAGTGTAACGTAATTTCTTTGATTCGAGCTATCTCAGAAAAGTGGCATTAGCCAAAATGCTACATCACACTAGGGCATTGAAGTGCAGGGCAATAATATTATTTATTGAAGTGTTTCTATCGATCTTAGGCCATATATATAATATCAAATGTGTCCTATGGAAAATACATGCAGTTTCGCGACATTGCTCGACTTGATTGGCCATAATTTCTAAAGAAAGATGCGAAAATCCCCAAAACTTCCGAAATTAATTATCGAATGTATACGTATAAATGCGGGTTTTTTTTTACTTGTTAAAAGTCTGATCCAATTTCATTCTGCATGCGTTATATCTTGTGGAAAATGTGCTTATTGTTGTCTACGCTGGATGCAGGTCGAATCTAACCGGTACATGTGGAGGTCCAGAGGGGAGGCCTATGTTCAACAGTGGACGTCTTATGGCTGAGATGATGATGTTGTCTATAGGCCACACACACACTTCTACAATTATTAGCTTAAAGTTCTACAATTATTATCAATACAATTATTTTCAAATATCGAAAAAATTTAATGAATAATGAAGTATACGTTCGTATTCATAATGAAACCAGCTTTATCGAAACAATATATGTAAAAATCCGTATTCAAATTGACATACTACAAAATTTTATTAAAACAACAATTAAAACAAAATTACGTTATACGTCAATACTGAAAAAATGCTTTACTCGTAAATTATTCATTCACCCTTAATTTTATTATATTGTCCTATTACTGCAAATACCTGATGTCAATCATCGCCAACAGAAGAGGGAAGATGTTGGGACACCTTAAATATACGACACGATGAATTAATTAAGACCATAATAGAAGGAAAAGTAGAGGGGAAGAGGAAAAGAGGACGGCCGAGAAGGGCGTACATGGACCGAAGTGAAAGAAAAAGTAGACGTCGTGTCGTATCAGGGTCTAAAAGAAAAGGCACTGGAAAGGACCATATGGAAATTGCTTCACAGACAAGAGCCCTACTCTTAAGTTTATGATCACAAATACCAGCTATGAATTTTATTAGTATGGTAATAAAATTGATTCTGCCGAAGCCTAATTTGTACACGTAGCTGATATTTTTATCATAGATACCAAGGATTATTACTATTCGTTAAAAACTTGAAACATGCACGTAACTAAGACAAATTTTAAAGTCGTTTAAAGAAATAAATAAATGTTCGCAGTTACAACCTCAATATACTTAAATAAAAGAATCAATATGTCTATTGAAATAATAATAAAAATTAAAAAAATAATAATTAAAATTAAAAATTAAATTAAAATTAAAAGGAATTAATATTCAATTATTGACCGGTGGTTGCTAAGACCGAGTGGCCGAGGGAATCAATATGTCTGTCAATCTATTTTTTAATTGTAAAAATACGCGTTTAGAATTACACTATTCCGGATGGCCCCGACGTAAACCGAACGCGACCCAAAAGTACGATGTTTATAGATTCGATTCAGCCGAAAGGTTCGGCAGTTTTTTGCCGAAACCGAACCTTCGGCCGAAACACGATTTTTAAGCCGAAACCGGCCGAAACCGAAACTTCTTCTTCAGTAAAAAATGGTTGACTATGTACGTCTGTAACAAGTATAATTATATGCATTGAACTATGAGCGGTATGTACTTATTTAATTAATCTCTTATCGCCAAATTTAAATAATTCATTTTTAGTTAGAAATATTAGGCTTACTAGATAGTTGATAAAGTACAATTGATAAATAAAACAACTTTATTTTTTAAAAAAACATAAAAGGGTTATTTTATAATACTTTCTATTGATGTATTAATATAATGTATATAACGTCACATACAATCACACTTTAAAATGAGACCATCCGCAGCAGAACTAAAGTAACCAAAATAGCTCTCCGAATCGCTAAACTGAAGTGGCAGTGGGCGGGGCGCATTGCGCGTAGAACCGATGGCCGTTGGGGCGGGAAGGTTCTTGAGTGGTGGCCACGTACCGGAAGGCGTAGCGTGGGTAGGCCCCCCACAAGGTGGACCGATGACCTGGTGAAGGTCGCAGGAGTCCGCTGGATGCGGGTGGCGCAGGACCGGTCACTGTGGCAATCTTTGGGGGAGGCCTATGTTCAGCAGTGGACGTCTTTCGGCTGATATCATGATGATGATGATGATGATAATCACACTTTTATGTATTTAATTGCAACAAAATACTTAAACGTAAGTAGATACTTAATTAGTTACCCATTATACTTGTATATTTTTTAACGCTCCAACTTATTGTTGCACTGAACCGAATTAGGTACACGTCCTTCCCGCAGTAGATGTTTCGATACAAATCCAGAACCAAATGAATCAGCGTTTGTTTGGCCTTGAATAAACCGGTTTATAAAGTTCTGAACAGGTTAATCGAACAAGAACATTATATAACGTTCCCCTGAAAACCGGTTAAAATAAACCGGTTTGACGAGCGAAACCGAAAAGAAAAGGTTTTTCGCCAAGTACATGATAACGGTTTGAAAATTTAACCGGTATCCGAGCCTTGGCGGTTACCAGCTGTCACTCTTATTTTACATAGTTATAAAGCTCAACCAAAATTTCAAAGCAAATGACTAATTATCATCATATCAGCCGAAAGACGTCCACTGCTGAACATAGGCCTCCCCTCAAAGATTGCCACAATGACCGGTTCTGACATTAGTTCATATTATTTTAACAATTGCAATTTATGTGCGGTGTGATCCCACCTAAAATCTATATTTTCATCGTCAGACATCGAGGAATTTCCCAAAGAGCACGTGTGGGCGTGCAGCCAGTACCTGACGACGAAGACCTTCGACAGCCTGCGGGAGATGTTCACCTCCACCAAGCTCATTCAGGACTGGTTCACAGATTGTGCCAAGTAAGTGAAAACCAGCGCTGTGGCACTGGTCTCACCGCGAGCTACTAAGCTATGAACTATCGGCTATAAATTCAAATTCAAATTCATTTATTTCCAACAAATTGATACATAGGGTGTTGAATCCTCCTTTTAAGTTAAAAACTTGTGTTAGGAGGTATTCGCTCTTTCATAACAAAGATTTTGCTAGAAATAAATATAGTTATCCAAAAATTTATATAATTATACTTATATTCCTAATTATAATATTTTATTCGTCACTACAGGTAAGTTGAGTATGGCCTTCCCGATGAAACTAGACAAATACAAAGTATACAATACATTATTATGTAGTATTAAAAGAAATGTGAAGGTCCTACTCAATCTACCCGCATTTCGAACACTATAATACGCTACCGCTATAAACACGAACAAAAGATACGCTCTCTGGTGTAAATAAAAGAGACACGGCGATATTCGCCCGGCTATCAGCTATCACCGGCGGGCGAGTATCGCCGTGTCTCGTTTTTTTACACGGGCGTGCGTATCTTTTGTTCGTGTTCATAGCCATAGTTCATAGCTCCAGTATAGCTCCATAGTCCATAGTGAGACCAGTGCCTATGGCTAAAACTTTAGCTAGCGGGATAAATGTTGAGTGGCATCCATTTTAGTGTTGTTTTTAGGTTAAGATGTTTTTTAATTTAAGTTTACCTTTTACACCAAATAAATGAATTATATTATATTCTAAGTGCCATTATTACTCGTGCTCAAGTAATATGTCATTAATCATTATACATTTTTGTATCGAAATTTGCTATCGTTGCTTCATTGAGATTACACATATACACACATATAAATACACAATTTATTCAATGGTTAACAGGGTACAGTATTTTTAAACGACTTAAAAAAAGGAGGAGGTTCTCGATTTGACAGAATTTTTTTGTGTGCTAGTTACTCGATATCTGCGAGTATCGTGAACCCATTTTTTTTTTGTTAATCGGTAACCAAGTCGGGGTCTAATGATGGGATCTTGGAGATACCGGCTGATGTCGGTTTTAAATGGTTTAGATTGTTGATTATTAAGATTGAATAACAGCGACACCCGGAAACTTTGATGTGCCCGCGGGCAACTAGACCAAAGCGGTAGTGAAGTGACAAGGCAGTGTTATCGCTACTGTTGTACCAAGCGAAGTCTTGTTAACTTTCTTACCCTATTTGACCGTAGTTATACAGAAAACGACCAACTTCGATTTTTTGTCAATACAGAACGCGACCAAACTCAATGTTAAAGCTTAAGTCAGATTGTCAAAAATCAAAGTTGGTCGTTTTCTGGTAAATGGGCTGCATAACTATGGTCATTTGTACTACTAAAACCGCCACCTTCGTCCTGGTCTGGCCCGTCCTCGCCGCCTGTCGTTAGGCCCGTCGTCGTTACTTCGTGGCTAGCTTTGCCCACCTCTGTGGATCCATGTGTGGTAGACGTGAACAGCCCAGTCCCATCTCAGCGTAGCGGTTTTAGCCCCTACGTTACCAATCCCGTTTAACTGAACGAAACATAACTTCGATCCGGTCGATCGAAATCAGCATGCCCGTTCATAGTTTGTTGGTCAACCTTGAGAATCTCTTTCATGCCTTCGTATGTGACCAGTGACCACGTTTAGCCACCGTAGGTCAGGACAGGTAGAATTCACGTATCAACGAATTTTCCTCCCCTTTTTAGATAACAGTCTTCGCTAGGCATTCTGATTCTGTCTTCCGATTTTTTTATCCTTCCTGTGGTTAAAGGCAACTTAGTTAATTTACCTAAAAAATATTTAAAGCATAAGGCACTGGTCTCACCGCGAGCTACTAAGCTATGGGATATTGGCTATAAACACGAACAAAAGATACGCACGTCCGTGTAAAAAAACGAGACACAGCGATACTCGCCCGGCTATCAGCTATCACCGCCGGGCGAGTATCGCCCTGACTCTTTTATTTACACCGGAGAGCGTATCTTTTGTTCGTGTTTATAGCCGATAGTTCGTAGCTTAGTAGCTCGCGGTGAGACCAGTGCCTAATTGTTACAAAGTATGACTCAGCATTCAGGGTTGCCACTTGTTTCCAGACTGATCTCAGGTGTGTGCGGCGAGAGCGTGGAGTGGGTGACGCCGCTGGGGCTGCCGGTGGTGCAGCCCTACTACCGGCGCGGCACCAGCGCCGCCAACAGCCGCACCCCGCTCGACCACCAGCAGTGAGTGTCTGTCTCAGTGAGGCGAGAGTGGAGTGACGCCGCTGGGGCTGCCGGTGGTGCAGCCCTACTACCGGCGCGGCACCAGCGCCGCCAACAGCCGCACCCCGCTCGACCACCAGCAGTGAGTGTCTGTCTCAGTGAGGCGAGAGTGGAGTGACGCCGCTGGGGCTGCCGGTGGTGCAGCCCTACTACCGGCGCGGCACCAGCGCCGCCAACAGCCGCACCCCGCTCGACCACCAGCAGTGAGTGTCTGTCTCAGTGAGGCGAGAGTGGAGTGACGCCGCTGGGGCTGCCGGTGGTGCAGCCCTACTACCGGCGCGGCACCAGCGCCGCCAACAGCCGCACCCCGCTCGACCACCAGCAGTGAGTGTCTGTCTCAGTGAGGCGAGAGTGGAGTGACGCCGCTGGGGCTGCCGGTGGTGCAGCCCTACTACCGGCGCGGCACCAGCGCCGCCAACAGCCGCACCCCGCTCGACCAGCAGCAGTGAGTGTCTGTCTCAGTGAGAGAGTGGAGTGACGCCGCTGGGGCTGCCGGTGGTGCAGCCCTACTACCGGCGCGGCACCAGCGCCGCCAACAGCCGCACCCCGCTCGACCACCAGCAGTGAGTGTCTGTCTCAGTGAGAGAGTGGAGTGACGCCGCTGGGGCTGCCGGTGGTGCAGCCCTACTACCGGCGCGGCACCAGCGCCGCCAACAGCCGCACCCCGCTCGACCACCAGCAGTGAGTGTCTGTCTCAGTGAGAGAGTGGAGTGACGCCGCTGGGGCTGCCGGTGGTGCAGCCCTACTACCGGCGCGGCACCAGCGCCGCCAACAGCCGCACCCCGCTCGACCACCAGCAGTGAGTGTCTGTCTCAGTGAGGCGAGAGTGGAGTGACGCCGCTGGGGCTGCCGGTGGTGCAGCCCTACTACCGGCGCGGCACCAGCGCCGCCAACAGCCGCACCCCGCTCGACCACCAGCAGTGAGTGTCTGTCTCAGTGAGGCGAGAGTGGAGTGACGCCGCTGGGGCTGCCGGTGGTGCAGCCCTACTACCGGCGCGGCACCAGCGCCGCCAACAGCCGCACCCCGCTCGACCACCAGCAGTGAGTGTCTGTCTCAGTGAGCGAGAGTGGAGTGACGCCGCTGGGGCTGCCGGTGGTGCAGCCCTACTACCGGCGCGGCACCAGCGCCGCCAACAGCCGCACCCCGCTCGACCACCAGCAGTGAGTGTCTGTCTCAGTGAGCGAGAGTGGAGTGACGCCGCTGGGGCTGCCGGTGGTGCAGCCCTACTACCGGCGCGGCACCAGCGCCGCCAACAGCCGCACCCCGCTCGACCACCAGCAGTGAGTGTCTGTCTCAGTGAGAGAGTGGAGTGACGCCGCTGGGGCTGCCGGTGGTGCAGCCCTACTACCGGCGCGGCACCAGCGCCGCCAACAGCCGCACCCCGCTCGACCACCAGCAGTGAGTGTCTGTCTCAGTGAGGCGAGAGTGGAGTGACGCCGCTGGGGCTGCCGGTGGTGCAGCCCTACTACCGGCGCGGCACCAGCGCCGCCAACAGCCGCACCCCGCTCGACCACCAGCAGTGAGTGTCTGTCTCAGTGAGCGAGAGTGGAGTGACGCCGCTGGGGCTGCCGGTGGTGCAGCCCTACTACCGGCGCGGCACCAGCGCCGCCAACAGCCGCACCCCGCTCGACCACCAGCAGTGAGTGTCTGTCTCAGTGAGCGAGAGTGGAGTGACGCCGCTGGGGCTGCCGGTGGTGCAGCCCTACTACCGGCGCGGCACCAGCGCCGCCAACAGCCGCACCCCGCTCGACCACCAGCAGTGAGTGTCTGTCTCAGTGAGGCGAGAGTGGAGTGACGCCGCTGGGGCTGCCGGTGGTGCAGCCCTACTACCGGCGCGGCACCAGCGCCGCCAACAGCCGCACCCCGCTCGACCACCAGCAGTGAGTGTCTGTCTCAGTGAGAGAGTGGAGTGACGCCGCTGGGGCTGCCGGTGGTGCAGCCCTACTACAGTCTCTGTTCGCAGCCAAGATGCCAATCGCTAGCGCTCAATCATGAACGTGAACGAAAGACAACTGTTTTTCTGGGCGTTTTCAGCTCCCACATTAATCTTATACGCTGATAGCACCAAATATAATACGTGAATCAACTATAAGCACTCTTATTTCCTTTTATATTATCAGCCTATGAATGGAGCTTAAACCTTCCCACTTAAACCTTTTGACCACCAGACGGCGTAAAAATATGCCGAGCTCCAGACACCACGCGTCCACGATTATTTAAACGGAATTGAACTTTACGAGTTACCGTTAAGTCGCTATTGTATCGGCGTCGTTGGCGTCGTAGTCACGATTTTCCGTTGTCTTCTATGGCCGACTGTGGCGGTCAAAGGGTTAAGCCACATTTCTTTTTACGATATCAAAAGAATACGTCGCAGTAAATATTCCTATTATAACCTAAACTTTGTTTCAGACGACCATGCACAATGAAGCAGCGCAACGCGTTCCCACCAAACTTCATCCATTCCCTCGACTCGTCCCACATGATGCTCACCTCCCTGCACTGTCAGGCAGCCGGTCTCACCTTCGTGTCCGTGCACGACTGCTACTGGACGCACCCCGGCGCGGTGCCGCTCATGAACAAGGTACCCACACTAGAACTAGTCCCACATGATGCTCACCTCGCTGCACTGCCAGCCGGCCTCACCTTCGTGTCCGTGCACGACTGCTACTGGACGCACCCCGGCGCGGTGCCGCTCATGAACAAGGTACACACACTAGAACCAGTCCCACATGATGCTCACCTCGCTGCACTGCCAGCCGGCCTCACCTTCGTGTCCGTGCACGACTGCTACTGGACGCACCCCGGCGCGGTGCCGCTCATGAACAAGGTACACACACTAGAACCAGTCCCACATGATGCTCACCTCGCTGCACTGCCAGCCGGCCTCACCTTCGTGTCCGTGCACGACTGCTACTGGACGCACCCCGGCGCGGTGCCGCTCATGAACAAGGTACACACACTAGAACCAGTCTCACATGATGCTCATCTCAATTAACAGTCTTCGTGCTAAAATCCAAAGTGCGTGAAAACCAATTTATTTAAAATTTAGGAAAGATTTCCTAAAACCCTTTCAAAGTAACATGCTGTAGCATTTTTTCAACCTACAATCTCGGGAGTTCCAACCAGACTATATGCAGGAAAGTACTATGAATATTAATTCCTATACGCGTGCACGAAAGTGTCACTTTCTGTGTTCTTCTGGCAAGTTTCCTTAAACAGGACACTTTCTGAGCAAATGCATTGTAAAATCAAATTAGACATATCTGTTTACTGCGGTATGTTTAATGCTTTTTTCATCTACAGATTTGCCGCGAGCAGTTCGTGGCTTTACATTCGCAGCCCATCCTCGAGAACTTATCGGACTTCCTCGTCAAACGATACAGCTACGATGAGAGGTAAATACTGTTCTGTGGTCTCTGTTAAATACTTGTTTCTGTATGCTTACAATAACAAAACATCAAAGCATGTACTGCCTTATATGTGCGGCATGTCTAGGAATAGAATATGGCAACGCGAAAAAATGTAGAAAAAAAACTAGTTTCACCATTACGTGTGTCAGTGAAATCCTTTAGTACCGTTTGGTAGCCAAAGTTTCCTAACCAGCTTCGAAATTAGAATAAAATCCCGACAGGTAACTAACTGGCTTTAAATCGGGACTTCTCTTTACCTTCTATTTGTAACCAGGTTTGTACCAAATCTGGCAATGAAGTGGGAAAGTTATTCCCATTTCATTGCTGGCTACCACGCGGGAAACCATATATTTCCCATTTGGCAGCCAGCTACCAAATCTGGCTTCCAAACGGTACTAAAGGAGTGAAATTGCTTTATTGAAATTAAAATCATAGCTCATCAATTGCAAAGATTAATGAATCTTGGGGACAAAATTTAAATCGTTTTAAACCATATGCTTTACGTATTCGCCATTAATAATGACATCATAACTTTAATTTATCTTTATATTTGTAACGCTTTTAAAATGTCATTAGAATTTATTAAAAAACCTGCTTATTGTACGCAATTTTTTAAACAAATTTGCTACAGAACATATCCCCACCTCGGACATAGGTGATCTTGGTCGTTTTTCTTTGGTATATGACATCTAATATTTATAAATTTGCTACAGTTGAAGGTGAGTACAGATTCCTGTTGATTTTTTTTAAATATTACATCAACTCAAAAAAGAGAACATTTAATCAGGTAATTTATTATCGACGAATATTCCGTTTATAAACAGCGAGTGCCGCCAGGATCCTCGGTACAATGCCACAAGGCCCAATATTAGATATAGGTTAGGGTAGTTAGATTTAATTTATGTTTATAAATCGTACAGTTTTGTAAATAAAGAATATTCTACCTACACGGCACCAGCATAAGCCTAAAGGGAGACCTTTTTATTTTAGTTTGTACAAATATTATAATCCTTATTTATTGTTGCAGCGAGCTAGAAGGCACGCAGGGAGCGCCGGACAAGAAGCGCGTCAACAGTCTACTGAAGAAGGTTCCCAGCAAGGGCAACTTCAAGCTAGATAGCGTACTCGACTCTGTCTACTTCTTTAGCTAGTCGATCGAATACAGACTGGTACTTTTTAGGGGTTGAATTAGATGTATGGCAATTGTGTGTCTTGAATTCTTGATAATGTTATATGACGTTCTTGAGATTGTCAATTCTGTTATGTACACAATATCAGGGACTGAAAACTCAATTCAAACGACATACGTTTACAGTCTTCTTTTGTCAAATTATGTATTTACGCATGTGGGTATTGGCAACCTCAACGACGTTGAGTAAGATTAAAAGCGGGTTGTACCAACTATTTATACAGACTGATCAATATTACCCAATAGATCATTATGAAAATTTCCATGCGATAAAGTTTGCGAACGATAACACGCTGATATACGGTTGGGTACAACATAATATTTCTCTTCCAATATAATGGAAAGTTAATGAAGTTAATAATTATTGGAGATGGAAGTTGACTGATCAACAGTGTTGAGCACTGATGTTTACTGTACCTATCTTTGTAAATGATTTATTATGATTGACTATGTAGGTGTTTAATTCACTATTTATTCTGACTCGATATTTTACCTTTTTTTAACCTTTTTCCTGGTCGCAATAAACTAGTAAGCTTGCCCACTAAAATCCAATATTCCAAATTGTTATATTCTGTTGGTTTATTTTAAGACGAGTCATGTCCCCGATCCCTACAATCCTATCCTAATTTGAACCTTAACTTGAGATGAGAAGATATCCTGAGAAAGTGTAAAAGATTGGAAAATCGCTGTTATGAATTTATTTATTACTATGAAATTTCCTTAAATATGGATGTACTTTTGTGAGACACACAATTGGGCTTGATAGACTGATTTGAGATATTGTTAACGATCGATAGTATTTGTATTGTCTTTTTGTAATTTACAATATTAACGTTACTATATTTCAAGATTGAAATATAACTTCCAAAAATGCCTTGCTGTAATTGTAAAACTCTCGTAGAGTACAAATGATTTAGTCATGTGTTTGTATTTGATCGTTCCTAGAGTTAGTATGTTTACGGAGAAAGATGGTGCAATAAGAATAGGTTAAGACCTGACTACGCACAATGGGTCAACGACGACGTGTCTTCTTATGTCCATACTCCATTGGTCCCTGCGTCGCCTCTGATGTGGTAATTTGGCTTTTGTATGGATACCCACTATAAAAAACTTTAACTGTTTTACAAAAAAACCTATGATAAGCAGTCCACCAATCATAAAAAAAATGATTTTTTTAAGTTGTAACATGTGGACTATTTTCGATGTGTTAAAACAGTTGCGCCATTTTTCTCGTCAATTACAAGTTTTACAACATTTTAGGTTTAGTGTCTAAATTACGTTTATATGTTTTTATGCCATATCTAGAGTCCTACACCAAAATAATAATAGTCGTAGTGTGGTTAGCGAGCCCAGAACTGTTTAGTTTACTAATATGCTATCAGATACGTTATAAATAGAATTCGAACATTGTATACATTTATGTTTAAAAATTGCGCGTCAAAAATGAGATCTCCTTATGGAGGAATATATAGATGCTCGATCTGTTACGAAATCAAGAAGTAACTTAAAAACAAACAAACTTCGTTGATTGAACTTAAAATAGTTATCCAAATTATCCATCTAGGGTTTCTAAATATACCTGTGTCTGATAACTACATGCAGTATTAGATATTGATATTATATGATGATTATATCATATGTTCTGGCTCGCGACCATTTATCAGTAGTGCAATGCAACAAAACAGTCTGTGATTTGTTAGATGTCTAACAATAAATTAAGCTGAATAATATTTGGTTGTTTTATTATTTTTATTCAACAAGCCTGTATTTTTTACAGAATAGGTTTACAATTCGGCTTTAAGTTTGAAAATATTTGTTACTTTCTTAACCTTTTCGCCGCCACGTCAAAAATAAAGAGCGTGCCACCTTGTCGATTTTATTTTGAATTTTGTGACTTGATATCTAATCGTTAGCGTGTTTGCAACGAAATGTTTTGACTTTATAGCCAGTCATTGGCGGCGAAAAGGTTAATATTATGTGCTCTAAAAAGTATTCATATAACGTGTATACAAAAATTAACTTTCAAGTTCTAGCTTAAAACAGCATTGAAAACACACATATCTGGAGCAGTAAACTATTTTACGAATTTAAAAATAGAAAGACGCACATAGCGAAACTGTGAGGGTACCTAGTTGGTTATGGTATGAATCCCTGAAAAGGATAAAGGTATAAAAAAATACGAACATAAAAATCGTTGCTTTATTTCTCGTACAAAAAATCTACACGTGTTCGGCTCATTTACAAGTACAATGAATTTAACTACGACAACTGTACACTTACTATGTCTAATCAGAACAGATACTATCGAGAAATTTACTTTTACAATGAATTGGATAACATATTTTCTTACTTCTAAGTCTATTCTAATTTGTCGTGTACCTATACGATAAAGAAACAAGAAATATTTGGCTGGTGCAGTCTACTGTATTTAAATTTGAACTATGTTAGTCTATGATAACGTTTTTAACCCTTTGATTTTATTAG
Organism: Thaumatotibia leucotreta; assembly: GCA_025490895.1. Taxonomy (NCBI): domain Eukaryota; kingdom Metazoa; phylum Arthropoda; class Insecta; order Lepidoptera; family Tortricidae; genus Thaumatotibia; species Thaumatotibia leucotreta. The sequence continues at coordinate 71,254 of JALPQI010003933.1, forward strand.
TAACGTACGTTATCTATTATTTTATATGTTAACTATCAATATTCAATGTTTAAAAGTCACTGATCTGTGCTACTATCACATGCTTTACGAACATACTGAACATACAAAAAAAACATCAATTCATCATACACATCAAAATTACTAACATGCATTTTTTACAAAATACAGATATAAAACAAAAACGCACGCGCACCTATAATCAGTTAATAGATAGAAATGAGATAATGTCAAAACAATAGTTTCATAATGCATGAATTGTGCTTTATGTTACAGTTATTTATTATATGGGGCAATTGAACTAATAGTAAGACTATACAGTGAATGAATTTAAAATAGGCACTTGGACCTATGACAATTTTAGTACTCGTGCCAATGTCAAGAGGTAGCATTAGTGCCAGTCAGTCGTGTTGTGCCAATGTGAGTGACATCACTGGTGGGAGTTAGAGTCGGTGGCTGGCAATATAGGGACATCCGACTTTGTGTTGCAGACTACAACAATTAATTGCTAATGTGATTGGAGGCACTGGCACTTGTGATAATATCGCTCGCAGCATTTATGCCAACGTCATTTGTGGTGCCAATACTAATGGCAGCTCTTGGACCATTGTTATAGTAGAGGTACTGCAGTTTTGCCAATGTCAATAGTGGCACTGCCAATGTCAATATATAGTGGCACTTGTACCAAAGTCAGTAATGGAATGTGTGCGAATGTCAGGAGTGTATGACATGACCACGTATCTGTCACTATCACTGAGCTGCAACAGGTAATGTGAACATTGTGACAATATTACTCGTAGCATTTATGCCCACTGCGGCACTTGTATCAATGTCAATAGTGGCACTTTTGCCAATGTCAGTAACGATACTTGTGCCAAAGTGAGTGTTGTGGCAGTATGAGTGGTATGAGCGGCGTCAGTGTTGGTGGCTAACGTCAGTGTAGGCGCGCGACGTTGGGCTGCGACCCATAATCACTTACAGCTCCCCAGCTATAAGTGATTATGAGATCGGTGAAACTTGTGACAATATCACTCGTAGCATTATGCCATTGTCACCAGCACTAATGTCAATGTCAGTAGAGGCACCTGTACTAATGTCAGTAACGACACTTGTGCTAATGTCATGCCAATGTGTTAGTCCAAGGTCTGCTGAGTACACATAGAGGCGTCTATGTTAATCAAATATAAAGCAAATATACAGCATGTATATTTAATATTACCTCAAATTTAAACCAGACGTAGGCATTAGTGTTCTGAACTCATGAAATGAAAATGAAAATGAAAAATGAAATGAAAAACGTTTATTGCGTTAAAACAAATACAACATACTATACATTGTTACGATCTCCTAGTAAGTAAAATGATTACCTGTGTCAGGAGATCGTGCTCTTCCGTATAGGTATAATAAGTATAACAAACATGAAAATAACAATAAAACTTCTAAGCATGCGCAAGTGTGTGTGTATGTGTGTGTGCGTGCCTGTGTGTGAGGTGAGTGTGTGTGTGTGTGCGCGCGTTCATATATGTGTGTAGAATTTACGTAATGTCATATAATAGTGCTTCAACGTCTTTATAATGTAATGTCATATAATAGTGCTTCAACGTCTTTATAATGTAAGTTTCGTAGAAAATTTGTAACCTTTTTCTTACAACTGTAATATAAAATACCGAAAATATTCATTTTTTTGTTTATCTTATTGTAGATATTAGGAGATAATTTGCAAAATTGGTACGTAGCAAATCTTGATTTGCTGCGGGTAACAGGGGCAACGTTATAATTTCGCCTGCTGTTTGATGTGGGTTCATTATATTGTAAGGACTTGTGCACTTTAAGAATAGTTTGTAAAATAAAGAGTTTTCTCATAGAGAGTAATTCTGATGTCTTATAAAGTTCGGTTGTAGGGTATAAATACGGTTTAAAAAGCATAACTTTAATCAGGCTTCTTTGGCCTCTTTCAACTTCAATGAATTTGGTTTTGGCTGCCCCACCCCAAGCAGGTATGCAGTAGCACATGACTGATTGAGCTAGGGAGGTGTAGAGTTGGGTTAGAAGCCTTTTTGATGCTATATGTCGTAAGTTTTTGAATAACCAGGTGAGTTTACGGATTCTATTGTTTACATATTCAATGTGTGTGTACCAAGAAAGGCGTTGGTCTATTATAATACCAAGATATTTTGTAGCTGTTACTTTTTCAATTTGAGGGCATGTGCAAGAAAATGAATTATTTAGCCTACAGGTGTGAATTTTAAGGGAAAAACTACTGTCAGGTTGTGTAGTAATATTTTTAGAGAAACAAATGTAATTCGTTTTTGTTGTATTCAGAGTGAGAATATTTGATTTTAACCAATTGTCAACGGTTTTGAGGCCATTTTCAGCATGCTTAAATACACTATTCCAGGAGTTTCCGTTAAAAACAATAGCTGTATCATCGGCATATGAAAAAACTCTGCCGTTTGTTATATTCATATTGGTCAAATCATTAATATAAATTAAAAACAAGGTAGGTCCGAGGACACTACCTTGTGGGACGCCAAAAGTGACGTTAGATTTTTCGCTTACGTATTTTCCCACCTTTACACGTTGTGTTCGATTTTCCAGGTAATCACTCAGCAATGCCAAGGGTTTACCTCGAATTCCGATGTGTTCCAATTTATGAATAAGAGTGGGAAGAGAGACGGTATCGAATGCTTTTTTGAGGTCCAAGAAAACTGCCATACACTTATCGCCTCTGTCTACTTGCTCAGTTAGTAAGGACGTAAGAGCTAGTACTGCGTCTTCCGTCGACATCCCTTGTCTAAAGCCGTATTGTGATTCTGAAAGTATTTTAAATTTGTTCAGGTATGATATCAGTCTATTGTTAATTAGCTTTTCTATTATTTTAGATATTGCAGGAAGCACGGAAATGGGTCTATAGTTATTGGCATCGTCTCTATTTCCACTCTTATACACCGGTGTAATTATGGATTCTTTAAGGATGGGAGGAAAGACTCCATTCTCGAAGCATAGATTCGCTAAGTGGCTGATAACGGGGACTACAAGAGATCTTGTGTATTTCGAAAATTCAGTGGGAATGTTGTCAGGACCAGGGGCACTTTTGGTTTTTAGTGTCATTAATATATTATCTACTTCGCGAAGATCAGTATCTACAAGTACAAAAGATGAAGGAATAGATCTTTCTGCTAGCGAACAAGTGGAAACGTCTAATAAGTTTTCTGCAGCTAAATTTTTACCTACATTTGCAAAAAAATTGTTAACATGGTTAATAGACTCATGTGGAGTTGACTTACAGTTTAGTAATTCAGTGTTACTCGATTTGGTTATTTTGTAGTTAGTTATTTTTTTAATTGTATTCCATAAAGTTTTGGGATTTTTCATAGACTTCTCTAGTTGATCTCTTTCATATTTCCTTTTTAGTTTTTTTATAAGATTATTACAGTAGTTGCGATATCTGTTATACGTAATTTTTAATATTTCATTTTGTGGGTCGGAATGGAGGTTTAACTGCATCCTATTTCTATTTTTAATGCATCGTAGGATCCCAGGGGTGATCCAGGGCTTCATAATTCTACGGGACTTTGGTATGGTTTTTATGGTTTTACTTTTGTTTAATGAGTATTGCAGTTTATTTAATAGTTGTTCAATGACAAAATGTGGGTCCGTGCTATGTAAAAGACTTTGTATGTTATTATTTTCTAGTTCAGTTCTAGCTTTATCGTAGTCATATTTAATGTAAGTTTTGGAGCTATTTTCATTCACATTGCATCCCGTCAAAGATAGGTATAGAGTATTATGATCGGTCACTGTGGTGTTAAGAACAGCAGCAAACGCAGATAGTTGGTTATGTTCAAGTTTTACCATGAAGTGATCTAAACAACTATTCATTCTAGTTGGGAGTGTGTGAGCAGGAAGTATGCCATATGTTGACAGCATAGTTAAGTATTGGTTTCTGTTTAAGCATTCATGTGGTGGTTCTTGCTGACGGGGAATGAGGTTTATATTAATATCGCCAGTCAATATGATGTTTTTATAGGCTTTAATGCTTTGTAGGTAATTATTTAAAGAATTAATGAAGGTTGATGCATTAGAGTTTGAAGGTGATCGATAAATACCAACTATAATTAAGTTATTTATTTGGACGTGTATGCCTGAAGCATGAGCTATTTCAATCTCACTAAAATTTGCTTTCAAAAGGCTATTTATGTAAACCACTACACCATCATTTTGATTGAGGTTATGTGCAGTTGACAATGATGTATAGTTAGGTATGGATGGAATAGGTTTTGAGTCATTTAATCTACATTCTGTTAGTATGATTATATCAACTACCATATCGAGTTGTGAGAGTGTTACAATAAAGTTGTCAAAGTTACAATATATGCTTCTAATGTTTTGTGTAACTATGGTTAGCTTTTTGTTACCTATAGGAGGCGATAGGCGTTTAAGGTCATAGATATCACATTTTACAGAAGTGGCCACATCAATATCATCGATTTCTATTATATTGTTTAAATTGCTAGCCATTTCGTAGATACTGATTTATAAATGGTATAATATACACAATGTTTATGAAATACATATATAATAAAAGCACATGGATAAGCAGATGACATTTTAGTGTAGTCGTATATTACGCTAGCTACAGTGTAATAAGTTAATGAATACGAAGACATGTAGTTGTGTGTATTGTGTTGGTGTTGGTTTGTGTTAAAACATAGATAGATGACAATTATATGTAGGTACAAAATAACAACAAATATTGCAATAGGATTACAACAATTGAATGAAGTAAGAGTAAAGCTATTCACGAAAAACAAACATTGTAACTTAATAATTACTTTGAACATAACTACTGTAACTAGTCATGGCTCCTGCAACAGTTTTTGTATTTGAGCTTCATTATTTATTAGGATAACTGGAGATGTTTCACTTTTCCTAACAAAAACATTACCAAGATTGGTCCAGCAGAAGGTGTAGTTTTTCGTTTTCGTCAAATCACTGGCCAGAAATCGTAGGCGGGCTGCTCTTGCAGTCAATTGTTCAGAGACATACACAGGTGTGTCTCCGCTCTTCTTATGTCCCAAGTTTTTAGCACTAAGTTTATTATTTCGGTTTTTTATGTTATGTTCTTTGCATTTTTTCAGGAACTTTTCTTTATATATAGTGGACGACAATTCTACTATAATGGACGAGACGACGACTCATATTGCATAATAACAAATCTTAATTAAACTCTTTTTTTTTTCATATAAAATAATACAGCAAGCAATGTATCGCTACTTTGTCTTAATGGCGATGGCATGACGTCACAACTGACAGTTCAAGTGATAAATTGATAATGATAACGTTTAACTGCTGTCAATAATAAAAAGCCGACATTCGTTTAGTGTAAGTTTTTAATATTAAAAATAAAAATCATTACGATTTACACGTCTGGCGTACCTATTTTCCACATGTCGTCCCTGAACCTGAACAGCGGCGTAACAATGATTGTCGTACAGTCGAGTGCATTAATATATAGACACATTTGTAAGGGATCAGTATGGAGAAGTGTATATATATTAATGCCCTTGACTGTACCTTCTCCATATCAACTTGCTGGAGATTTTCAATCACATCTGAAATTTTTTCCTTAAGTTGTTCGACAGTCGTTCTAGGTTGTGAATAAACTTCATTTTTCACCGCTCCCCATGGAAAAAGTTTAGCGGCGTGAGGTTTGGCGAACGAGCTGGCCATATCTGTTCATAGTACTAAAACCTACGCTTGGTTACGGTTTGAGGTAATATTAAATATACATGCTGTATAAGCTCATGGCCCGAGTGCACGCTGTCCAAATCCCTTGGACGTTCTTGGCGCCGCTGTACGCCCCGCTGTACGCGGCACTAGACGCTTGCCAGTGGGGCCCTACGTGTATGAGTGCGGCGTCAGTGTCGGTGGCTGATGCCGGTTTAGTTAGGGACACCCGACGTGTTTCGACGAGGCTATACTTGTGACAATATGGCACGTAGCATTTATGCCAACTGAGGCACTTGTGTCAATGTCAATAGTGCCATTTTTGCCAATGTTAATAATAGTACTTGTACCAAAGTGGTACAAGTAGTGGTAGTGTGAGTGGTATGAGCAGCGTCAGTGTCGGTGGCTGACGCCGGTTTAGGCGGACACCCGACGGGTTTAGACGAGGCTACACTTGTGACAATATCGTACGTAGCATTTATGCCAATATTACTGGTGGCAATTGTGCCTATATCAGTAACGCTGCCCCCGTTAGCATAAACGCAGTAACTAGTTTTGAAGTGTCAATCAATTGTTTACTTTATTGAACTGCAAATTATGTTCCGGTATTAATTAACACTTTAAAACTAGTTATTGCGTTTATGCTGACGGGGGCAGAACGACACTTGTGCTAATGTCAGTAACGGCAGTATTATGCCAATTGCAATGTGAGTGTTAGTCTAAGGGCAGAGTAGACGCTCGAGCGAGGGATCCATGTTAAACAAATGCAAACATAAGCTCGTGGCCCGAGTGCACGCTGTCCTAATCCCTTGGACGCTCTTGGCGCCGCTGTACGCGGCACTCAACGCCCGCCAGTGGGGCCCTACGTGTATGAGTGCGTCGTCAGTGTCGGTGGCTGACGCCGGTGTAGGGGCGCGCGGCGGGTTTAGACGAGGCTACACTTGTGCTAATATCGTACGTAGCATTTATGCCAATATTACTGGTTTATTGTGCCTATGTCAGTAACCTCCCGCTATCACTAAAGCGGAGACTTATGGACATGTGCATACTTCCAGTACTCACCTACGGTGCACAGACTTGGTCATTGACAGCTTCTCAAAAGACCAAACTCGGGGTTTGTCAGCGAGCAATGGAGCGCAGTATATTAGGCGTAAAGTTAACAGATCGTATCCGAAACACAACACTGCGCTCCAGAACTAAAATTGCTGATGTATCTCGGAAGGCGGCGACGTTAAAGTGGGACTGGGCTGGACACGTCTCCCGCATGCCAAGTGACCTGTGGGCCAAGATTACCACAGAGTGGAAGCCCAACATCTCGAGACGGAGTGCCGGAAGACCCCGTCGGCGATGGCGAGATGAGCTTGACTCGTTTTTGAAGGGATGGTCAGACACTGCACAAAACCGTGAAAAGTGGAAAAAATGGGGGGAGGCCTTTGCTCAGCAATGGGACAATACAGGCTCCTAATAATAATAATAATAATATAATGTCAGTAACGACACTTGTGCTAATGTCAGTGACGGCAGTGTTATGCCAATGTGTTAGTCCAAGGCCAGAGTAGACGCTCGAGCGAGGCGTCCATATTAAACAAATGCAAACATTAGCTCATGGCCCGAGTGCACGCTGTCCAAATCCCTTTGACGCTTTCGGCGCCGCGGCACTCGTCGCTCGCCAGTGGGGCCCTACGTGTATGAGTGTCGTCAGTGTCGGTGGCTGACGCCGGTGTAGGGGCGCGCGGCGGGGTCAGCGGCGCCGCGGGAGCCCGACGTAGTGCTGCGCGGCGGGGGGCTGCAACAAATGTTCAACAGGCGGAATTAAGGGGCTGGCCGTGTGGTGACGGCAGTAACAATACATTTGTCACCACCCCAACTCTTCCCAAGAGTGCCGTAGTCAAAGTCAAAGTCAAACTATTCTTTATTCAAATAAGCTTATTAATAAGCATTTTCGAATCGTCTGACATTATCAAGAGAGAGAAAAAGAATCTACTACTGGTTCAAACCCTACACCGTTCCTGAGAAGAACCAGTAAGAAACTCAGATGGACTTATTTTTTCAAAACAGTATAATAAAGTAAGAGCCGACTTAGGGAATGAAGTGTCACTGACCATTCTTTGATAGAAAATTGATGATGTGCAGTCAACACTCTGTAGGCACATTACTGCGATCGCCAGCCCGCTTGCCCAGCGTGGCGAATTGGCGGTTTTGGGCATTTACCTCCTAATGCGTCTATACGCATAGTTAATAGGAGAGGCCTATGTCCAGCAGTGGATTGAGATAGGCTAATGATGTGATGTGTGATGTGATGTTAAGGGCCTCCGCTAGCTGACGCGAAACCAGGAATCGGATACCAGTATTCTCCATACAAAAGGACGGTTTCTTTTCTTTTTCGTTATAGATATGATAACTGACTGGTGACTTTGTTATTACGTAGGATGCCCTGAAAATTTCGGGAATTTAATACTTAGGAACGTATATTTGACATGTGTTATACCTCTTTCTTACAAGCATAGTCTCATTATTCGAAAACACTGGCCACTTAGAAAAAAAAAAACAATGTCCGATTTTCAATTGTTTTTTAAAGTCGTTGAGTCGCTGGTGAAAATGAAGCTGTCCCGCGAAAGTTTTAGAGCAATGATTTATTATGACTTTAAAAGTGGATTAACACAACAACAATGTGGAGACCGATTAACTATTGCTTTTAGTAGTGAAGCACCTTCAAAGACGACCATATACAGGTGGTATTCGGAATTCCAACGTGGCCGTGTGTCTCTTGCGGATGACGTACGTGAGGGTCGACCGAAAACGGCCGTTACCGATCAAAACATCGATGTTGTTCGCCAACTGATAAAGGAAGATAGGCATGTTACATATCGGGAGATTCAGGAGACTTTAGGCATTGGAATGAGTCAGGTACAAGTTATTTTACAACAAGAGTTGGGCGTGCGGAAGTTATTTTCCCGGTGGATTCCTCACTTGTTATCTGACGACCAGAAAACGGTACGTGTCAATTGGTGCCGCAAAACTTTAAAAAGATTTAATGGAGGAAGCTCAAATGCCGTTTTTAGTATTGTGTCAGGTGACGAATCATGGATTTACGCATATGAGCCTGAATCGAAAAACCAATCTCGAGTTTGGGTTTACGAAGACGAACCGAAGCCGACAAAAGTTGTTCGTTCTCGCAGCACGATCAAAAAAATGGTAGCCACGTTTGTCTCCAAATCTGGTCACGTAACGACTATCGCTCTTGAAGATCGAAGAACTGTCAATGCCGATTGGTATATAGGCGTTTGTTTACCGATTGTTTTTGCTGAACTGCGAAAAACTAACCCTAACCGCCGTATTATACTACACCATGATAATGCCAGCC